>APFE030597234.1:102815-125657 GCA_000404065.3 Pinus taeda
CCACTTTAAATGAAGAAAAAATGTTAGGATTACTAGGATGGGTAAGTAGTGCAAGGTTGCAGAAATGGAGGGCCATCACCAATTGGCTTACTAAGTGCAAAGACTTATGCCACTCAGGGTATTGACATCAAAAGCAGAGAGTGGAGGACAAGCATTGGAAGCATGTCTAATTTCCCCTATTTTCCCCCAAACTTCATTTACTAACACCACCAAGGGCCTTGAGATCTGCTCAAGTGTCCAGTCCCACTTCACCTCATGACAAACCACTGGGTCAAACCATGAAGTTTAATCAAGAAAAGAAGCCACATTTTTTTGTGTAAAAAGGATTTCTTATCATTTGATTTATCTTCAAATTCTAAGTTTTATCCCTTAGAACTCAGTCTTTACCCCTTCACTCACCTCACAAAGCCATATTAACCACTAATAGTACTATTTAGCTCCCTAACTTCCCCCCTTCCCTAATTCTATTAGAATCTATGAAAAATTTTCCAAAAAATTAATCTATAATACCCTCCCCCTAGGCATTATTACCTATATAAACCCTTTCCTTGGGCGAAATATTAACCTACCTAGGTTGGTATTAACCCTTGTCCCTAGCTATGGTTTTTTCCAAGAAACTATGGTTAAATGTCAAAAATCCTAAACCCCGCCCTCATTCAACCCATTTACCCCTTTGTCCGCCCGAATTTCATTTTATTATAAAGTTTTTTAGTAAAAACATTTAATAAAATGTGCGCCCAACCCATAAAACCCATAACCTAAAGTTTTCTACCCTCCCCATGCCCGATTTAATTAAATCTAATTAAATATTGGGCGGGTCCCCCGCACCTTAACACGCCGTCACGTCATAATCGCCACCCACCGCACGATCGTTGACCCCGCCCATCTAACGGTGAGCGGTCATTCTCATAGGGGAACCACCTAACCTTTTGCGTCCGGGGGATTGGTGGTATTTCGTCGTACCCCCTCCACGCGTCGGCCTCCCGCGGCATGTTCGCTGCCTGCCCCCCCCCCCAAAACCATTTACCGCCCTCAGGCCTTCCGGGGAAACCACTTACTGCCTCCTCCCCGCGCTGACGTCACGCCCACTTCAGCGTGACATCACCCCTCCTTTGCTGCCACCATGCCTCCACGTCGTATCCATGTCACCTGTCAGCCTGTCCACCCTGCAACCGTGTCACTGCCACCTGGGCACCCACGTCAGCTGCCACGTCACCCATCTGTACCCGGGCCCATGATGACGTCAACATGACGTCATCACCAAAAAGGCGCCAATATGCCAAAAATGCATAAAAAGACGAGAATTAGCCGTTATTGGTCATTGTTGTTCATAGTTTCCGAAGCTCCTCTACATGCGAAATCGACGTGCAACGGTCAAAACACAAATTCCACTCGCCAAAGTTGTTACCGCCTTCATTGTCAACCCGAGCACCTGCAATTCGTCTGATTCAAACGCCTCCTACGCCATAAAAACTAGGTATTTGCCACAGACGACCTTCTTTACCTGCAAGTTCTCCTTTGTTCTCCTAATTTCCTGCATAAGAACTCTGTTAAAGGCTCCCCATTGATAAATTGGCCACTGAAAATTGCTGAAGAAGCTAGTTAAACCCCTGCACGACAAAACTCCAGAAGAAACCCGTGTCCCTCTGTAAAATTCACCACAAAAGCAATTGAAGGAGTCGAGCTACCGGCTAGAAAATTAATTCTGCAGTTCCCTCACCCCTGCTAATAGAAATTCCCTGCAAACAACTAGCTAATTAGCTCAACACACTCTGGTTCTTCAAAACAGAGTGCCCCACAGTTCATTGAACTTGCAAAGAGCCTCCTTACACTGTCAAGCTGCTCACTGCCAAACAGAAGTTGGCCAGCATTCCTCAGCCTTTGTACCAAACTTGAAAATCCAGTAAAACATACAATTAAAACCAGACAATGGCCACTCCAGCTGCTCTGGATGTAGCTCCTGTGAATCCACCTAGCAAAGAAATGGAAGCTATGCCACTGGTGGACAGTGATTTCCTCATTACAGACTTTATGGCAGAGAGGAATCACTTACAAACTTTCTGCCAGCTAAGGAACAGTCACTTGGACAACAGTGACCTGTATAGCATCTGGAAATCCAATCTGCCCACCTACTTCCTGCCTTCTGTGAACATTTTTCCTGAAGTCATTCACCTCTGTGTAGAAAACTATGACCAGAAGCTCAGAGCTGTGAAGTCTCCATCTCGGAGCATCCTCTTCTACATAACACCACATTCCATCAACCAAATGCTGAACTACAAGCAGACCTAGCTGCTATACCCCTTCTCCATCAAGTACTTGCTAGATGAGGGCTCCAAGCTCTCTAGCTCAGACATAGCTCCAATAGCCAGGAAATTCATGAAGGCAGACTGCCAACCTTCTGGGCCACCTCCTTTTTCTTATGCAGATTTCAATGAGGTAGGCAAGCTGCTGGTGGATATGCTAACCTCTGTGCTGGGGTTCACTACAAATGAGCATGTTGATGAAACTGTGTTGGTCATGCTCTCTGCATACAGCCTTGAGAAACCCCCTGCTATGAAGTACAATTATGCCAAATATATTGCCAATAAGATACATGACCAATTGTCAAGATTGAATAGGGAGGCAATATTTAAGTATTCTTCATACATCTATCACCTATTCATGTATTATCAAACAGACTGCTTCCAGTGCCCAATCAAGAAGCTAGACTCACAGGGTGAGAGGAGGTCTGTTATCTTCTGGTCTTCAGTCTTCCACCAAGTCCAAAATTCCCCCTACTCATACTGTGAATTTATTGATGAGTTTGTATATCCAGTCACATGCCTCTTAAAGAGGACTCCTCCTGCCAGATTGTCCAAGGATATGCAGAAAATATTGCAGCTATCCAGGAGTTACAAGATAGGTGATTGGTACTTGTACCAAAATCACACAGTCATTAGAATCTATGGTTGTGAGCCCTGTCCCTACAGGCTCCCAAAATATGTACCTATGAGGTTGTTTGCCCTGGAATACTATAGACAACTTATAAATTCTGACCTGACACACTTCCACAGTGCCAAGAAAAAAGCCAACCTAAAGTTCAGAGACCACTTAGGCCCATTTGTCATGAATAAGAAAGATGGTTGGCAAGAAGCTGATCAAATACTGGGGCAACAGCTCAAACTCAAAAGAAGCTTCTGGTGGGTCCCTTATGACCCTGAAGGTTTCATCAGTGCTAGGAGGGTCAAGTATAGGCTGCTAGCCTATAAGCATTGCCCATACCCACAAATACAACACTTTGCCAACCAAGATGAATGGGTACCTGAATCAATAGTAGAGGAATTGAATCAGGAAGAAAAAATGGAGCAGACTGTGAAAGATCTGGAAAAAACTCTTGACTTGGATTCTTATCAACAGGTCTTCTTCAAACAACCAGTCCAAGTAGGAGAAGGCACTTCTACTACTCCAGCTGTACAGGACACCCAGCAAGCTCCAACAATAACAACTACAACAAAGGGAAAAGAAAAGATGGATGAACAGCAACAGGCAGAGACAGGGCAGCCCAACACATCAAAGGATCAGCAGTCAGGGCAAGCCCCTCCAGAGCAAACTGAACAAACCCAAATCCCAGTTTTGCAGACTCCTCTCAATGATGAGAGAGGAAAAAAGAGAGATAGAGAATAGATCACACCTCCAACTGGGTCATCACAGCAACCAGAATCCAAGAGGCCGAGGATTGACCCTGTAATAGAAGAAGGAGATATCAGTGAGGAAAGGGCAGAAAGCCACAGCAGAGAAAGGCAAACAAGCCAGCAGACTGCCACTAGCTCGTTTCAGCTAGAACAGGCCCTACAACACACCACAAAGGTATCCTCCTCAAGACAACAGGGCAAGAAACCAACTGCAGTCAAAGAAGGCTTCATAGAGATCAAGGCACATAATGAATTGGTGAGAGTGCAGCTCTATGAGCAATTCTTAAAGACAACTCCATCCAAAAAACAAAGATTGATGGCTGCCTATGATCTGAAGGAGGAAAAAATGATCTTCACTCATTTGAAGCCTAAAGTCCCACATCCCAAGACCCCTGCAGGTTACTACAGAACAAACTTAGAGGTCTTTTCCAAAGACATTCACCCCATGGATCAGATTGAGCTGCACAAACAGACTGGGGAAATGGTGTATGCAACCCTTGCAGACAGGGCAATGCTGGCCCATCAGCTAAAGGAAGCCCTGAATAATACAAACACACAGCTTGATTTGGAAAGGTTGTCTTCTTCTGCAAAGGACAACAGAATAAAGACATTGGAAGACATAATAATTGATTTGGGACATGACCCAAAGGATCCAAAGGGTGTTAAAGCCCTCATGAAGAAGGAAGAGGATGACATTTCTGCAGTAAGAAGGCAGGCAAAATTGCCTCCTACGATTCACCCTCAAACAACAAAACTTGCACAAGAAAAGCAAGTAGATGATGCTATGGAGCTTCTTCTGGTAATGAACCAAAGAATATTACAAATGGAAGCAGAATTAGAGAAAGCACTGCAGGACAAGCAAGGGGAGTTAGCCTCCCAGCCCCCTCAAACATCAAAAACTCTTGGACCTGCCCCTCCCACACAAGCAGCAACAGCCCCTCCTGCTATTCCAACACCTACCACAGCTACATCAGCAACAAGAGCAACAGCAGAAGCAGAATCCAGCATGAGCATGGAGGACTTGATGAAAGCTGTTAAAGAGCTTGAAACTCAAGTAACTGAAATTAATGATGCCAAGAATAGACTGGCCAAGCTGGAGACCAGTTATGATAAATCAAAGATGACAGTAGCAGAGAAACAAAGAGAAATAAAGGCCTTAGAGGCCAAAGTGAAAACTCTGGAAGATGAATTGCTGCTAGGTAAAACCCTAGCAGAAATAAAGAATATTATTTGGGCCAAAATTGGCTAATCAATACAGGACCAATGGAGGTCAATTCAGGCAATTTATGAGAAGATTGAGCTGATAGGTATGGCTCATGTGGAAATACAAAGAGCCAAGACAGCATTTGGAGTAATGCCCGAGCATGCCACCAAAATGATACATTTCCTCAATAACCGCACTAGAGAGGAACTGGCAGCTCTGGAGATAAGCAGCAGAACAGATACAATCCTGACAGCTAAAAAGGTACTGACCTTGAGGAACTTTACTCAAACTCTGGAGAGAAAATGTCAGGAAATGAAAGCAGAGATTGATGAATTTAGAGCAAAAATGACTATACTACAGGACAAAGGACTGCCAAGCCTAGTGACTGGCACAGGACAGCTGCTGTCATATAATCAGTATATGACAAGGATCAACAATTATGTTGAAAATCAGATAACAACATCTAGCAGCTCCACAGAAGAAGTGGGGCCTCCCTCTGGGCAGTCTCTCTATGACAAGTTAGAAAATCTGTTCTTTATTGAACATGAAATAAATCATCTGTTTGAGGTGCCTCCAAACTTCTACAGACATATAGAGGTAGATGAAACACTAGTGAAAATGAAGAGGCATCAGCTACCTCTAGCTGATTGGTGGCAAGCAATGCTGGAAATTTTGCCCAGATAATGCCACTATGATTATTTCCTTTTTGACAAAAATCAAAGTTTTTCAGTCACGGTACAGGTCAGCATGCAAGTCAGCAGACAGATCAACACACAGGTACAGGAAGCATCCGTACAAGTGACTCACCAATGCACCCAGACAACAGGCTCAATTAACGCAGAGTTAAAGGCACAACTACAACCCATTTTTCAGAGCCATAAAGTCAAACGCTGTCTGACAGAAAGATAGCGGCCATCTCGACATTAAATTCTATATTTATGTTTTCATTTACTGTTTGTAAGAGAGTTGGTGGTGCAATTTATTACACAATAACTCTCTGCTGAGATATTTTGTACCCTATTTTTGTATATATATCCCCTCAAATAACGTATTGAGGGTCAGTTGTAGTGTAATTCTTTCTGAAGAGCTCTATTGTATTATGGAGACATTTTGATAATACAAATTGCTGATGGAGATTTCTAGTTCTTATGCTGTCTGAAGATGGAAATGAATAGCTCTGTTTAGTTGCAGAATTCCTGTGTCATTTGCTGAAGCAATAAGTTTCTCTGAACTGTGTATGTGTTTTCTGTGCATTCCATAATTCTTATGTTTTCATAATCTTAGTAAGTAGAGAAACAGAATAGCCTAGGATTTGTTTTGAACACCCTATGCTCAATCTCTATTTCTAAATACGTTTTCTTCTGGATTAGCCATGGATATGAATTCTTGATTTCTCATGTCTAAACTAATTCTGTCATAGTGAAATTTGTTTAAGAATTATTAACTTCTCTTAAGCAATAATTTCATTGTTCTTTGTTAGCATAGTGAAAGATTCTTAACTGCCTTTCACTCACTAATTCAATAATTTCATCAAAAAATATGGTAAATTGTTTCACATATGCCTATCTGGCTCTACAAAAACACTCTGCCTTCATAAATCTACTTTCAGCAGCACAAATACCTCTACTCCATTGCCCAATGGACCAAACTGTTCTATGATCTATATTCTTAGTTCTGTCTGGATTCACCAACCCACCAAATTCAAACAAAACAGTACACCATAACTAGCCTAAAAACATTCATCAAACAAAGCTAAATTATAAAGAGAGAGCCCTCTCTGGTTGTAGGTAGGCTAGGACCTATAGCTAAAAGATTGGTGAGTGGTTACCTCGGCCGTATTCCATTTAGGAAGCAGGGAACAACATGAGTGTTAACAGCTTGATCAACAAGATGCAATACTTTCACAATTTCATCACTGATTCTTGGTACTGGAGTGCTACTCATAAGATTAATAGATGGATGAACAAATAATTATATGAACTATTTATATGTAAATTCCTCCTTCTCCTTCATTCCCATATAATTCCAAAATATCACTGATTATTGATTGCCTTCTTCATCTAACTTCTGCAAGGTGAATGGAAAATTGTCTCCCTTAAAATCTATAAAAAGATATATAAGTACTGAAGCATACTTGAATACTTATTCAGTATTAAACTAGACAAATTGTTCATGGATGGCCTCAACTAGAAATTGGCTAAAATTATATAGAACAGTGGGTTTGGAATTAGTGGAAAAGATAGACAAGAAACCTATGATGGCTTCATTTACTAATTGATCAGAATTGTAACCACGCAGATAAGAAAGAATAGTGGTAATTTTCTTGGTTATGTATGGGAACATGGATGAATCATAGGGAGGGTTTCTTTTAGGAATAGGGCTATCTACAGCTAGGAAAAGTTCAAGATTTGGAGATCTTTTAGTGAAATCTAGCATTTGATAGGCTTCTATCAAGATTTCATGAGAAAAAGGATGGGTTGGTGCAATAGTTGGGGCCTGCAACATTTGTTCAATAGATTGAGCATTAATGAAATAGAGGATTTCTCCTATAGGTGAAATGATATCTCTTTGACTAGGATCATAATATTCATGGCATTTCCTAACAAATTCAGGTGCTCTGTGTATCTAAGGGAAAATGTAGTGAGGAAGGTGGGAGTCCCAAAGTCCTATTTCATCTGTTTGATCAAGTAGTTGATCCTCCATCTAGCAGTAGATTTCATATAAACCAAATTGAGAGGAAGACTCAATGATTTTATAGTCTCTGTCGACCAGGGGAGTATGATGGAAGTCAACTTGTGGATGAATGAGGGGATTTGGGATTTCTGCAATTTCCTTTCCGTTAGGAGGCATTTTTTAAAGTGAATTACAAGCTGAACTTGACGGAAATGGGAAGAATTGGTTTGAAACATAGTAATAACAGACAAACTGTATAACTGAAAATGGATTAGGTGGACCTGGATGTTGGCTTGGTTCTGAACAGAATTGAAAATTCCGTTGAATGATGAATATGTCGTTTTGACTGCAAGCTCCAAATATCTAGAAAATTATGAGAATGCACTGTGTAATGGTTTTTGTGAAAAACAAGGCTTATAATGAATAACATGGAGCAGGTCCATTTAAATTGTCATTAATTATCCAACAAGGCTTATTAACGGATCAATGGAATATTAATGTATAAGCAGGAATGGGGAATTAAATGAATAACGACAAAATAGGCAACAATTGATTAGACGGAGGAAGTGACATGGAACAGACATGGATGATGATGCAAGAGCAACGATAAATGGTCGAATGAAAAACATGTTCGGGAGTAAGTGCAGTTGGTAAGTTGTTTCGGGGTTTTAAGTCCCGAAAGACTAGGATGGAGGAAAGCAGTTTCAGAGGGAGGTTTCCAAAACTATTGACTTCGGACGCCCCCCCGCCATTAAAGTTCAGACAATAAAGGAGGGCTAAGGAGGGAGGTAGACTGTCGGATCTTGGGGGAGTGTGCGGGATGAAAAATATATGAATGAGTTTTAAAGTGATAGGGAAGAAAGTGATGGTGGGGTCCATAGCTATGGTGGATGTGACATGCGAAGGGTATGGGGTGGTGAATGAATGAATAAAGTTCGAATATCACAAATAAAATTGATATTTACAATTTGTGGTTAATTAAAACCAATCAAAATATACACATGTATCCTATTTTATAACTTAGGATAAAATTCCTATCATGCTCCAATTTTATTTCTCTACCTACCCTTACTTTCCTAACATTTTTTCAATCTTAATCACTCGAGTGCATTTAGACTAGCAACTCAACATTTTTATTTTAAGTTTTAATCTACTTCTATCTTCTTATTGCTTCCATTGGCTCAGATTAAACTATTGAGCCAATTTTATTTGCTACATATTGACAAACAATTTAAATCAAATCCAATCATCATTAAACTGTACAATTGGATTGCATGAACTAGTGTGACATTTAAACAATCTGCACACAACTTTTTATTTGCAAAAATAAACTTTTACTGAGAGTACTGGCATTTGGATGTGCAACACTTTCAGAATTTATTATGTTTTCTTTTCTCTCTAATCTAACATTTTTTATTTTTGCCTTCCCTTTTTAGGGAATCTATTCTAACATTTTATTTGATATGGACTTATTCATAAAAATATCCGTAACATTTTTTTGATTCAATATTCTTTTTGTCCATATCCTAACTTAACATTTTTTGGAATGATTTTCATTTTTTGACTAATTGATGCTAACTTACCAAAACCAAAAAATGCTACAACATGTAGCTTAGAGTATTTGGAGGGTTTTTTTCACTAGTGGGATGTGGGAGAAACTAATGAAACACAAATATTTTCTAGATAACATTATGGAAAATTTGATTAGATTGCCAAAAAAATCTATAAGGGGGATCTCAAATGTTTGGAGGGGCCTAGTTTGGGCCTTCCAAATCCTTATTCTATGGGTCGATTGGAAAATTGATAAGGGTGAACGGGTTATATTAAGAGAACATCCATGTATATGCGAAGCTGATTATTATACTCTCTCAATTGAGATAAGACATCAACTATGGGACATAGGCTTATATTATCTCATAGACATTAGTGGGCATGGAAAGCATGCAAACATGAATCAAACATGAATTTTGACATAGATGATTGAGTTGCAAGGTAATTTTACTCACGAATTGAGAAGGTACATTTGTGATCTTAATCATTGTGTTATTATGTTAGTTGAGGAAGAGGATTAGTTGTTATGGCCTTGGAACAAGGCTACTAGGATTCTCACTATCAAATAGGGGTAGGAGGCTCTCGTATGAATGAAGATGAAGGAAATAAATGATCACAACATATGGTATGGAAATTCATTATCTTATAAAAAATTACATTTTATGTGGCTATTTTTGGACAATATGGTATTGACTTGGGATAATAGGAAAGGGCAGGGTTGGCAGGGTCGCAACAAGCATTCTTTGTGTGAACAGGATGAAGAGTCAACTAACCGTATTTTTCTTTCATGTCATATTGCAAAGATGGTGTGGAAAGAATTGTTATTTTACTTGGGATGTACAAGTTCTTGAAGTGTAGACACATTTGAACAATGTTTGTGGTATTGGTTTCATGACCACATAGTTAAAGCTTGTAAATAATTACCATATTTAATTACTTGGGGCATATGGTTAGATAAAAACCTTGTGTTATTTGAACTGGTTAAGAGATATATTGCTATAGTGGCACAAGTTATTCTAGCTGCATATGGTGAACGTCATTGAAAAGTTGGAACTTATAGGAACAATCCACGACACAATCCAACTTTCAATCTTGATCTTCCCTGGAGTTACTTTGATGGTGATTTTCAAGGATCATCAGGTTTTTGGTGCTAGTATTGTTATCCATCTCAGTCATGATCATTATTTATGGCTTAAGTTTGGATCTGGTCATGGCACTAATACTTGTGCAGAGTTAGTGGTCGTTTGGGATTTAGTAAAATTTTCCAAGGACAAAACATTGCAACATAGTTAAATAGCTAGAGATTCAAAGGTGATTATAGAATGATTTAAAAGGTATTGCTCACTTGGAAAGCTTGGTGCTCACTCAATAGAAATGTAGAGTAAGATAGCTCTAGGAAACTTTTAATTTGGTCCTTATCCAACACATTCATAGGAAATTTAATACTTAGGTTGACTGATTACCAAAAGAAGGTTTTAGCTATCAATGAAGGGACTATAGAGGGTGAGGAATCAAGAAGGGGGAATTTGGTGTCATTATTCAATGAAGTATTGCAATTTTTTTGACAAAGTCAATTTTTATGGTGCTATGTTTCTTTTGGAATTCTTTGCAATGATAATAATTCAACTAAAATTTATGTAATTATGTCTCAAAGTCTATGAATACATATTTTTGTTGAATTCTAATCTCATTAAGGAATAATTTGTCTTGATTAAAGCTCATTTGAGTAGAAACATCCCATGTATATTTTTATTTCCTTTTTTATGTACATAAAAATTATTAATGACAACAAGGGTAATTGATGTTAAATGAGATGCCTAATGAATCAACAATGTCGTTCATAAATCAGTATGACAACTTGATCTCTTGCATGTCCTCATAAAGTGAATTCAAATAGGTTTGAAGTTTATTGATTTTTCATAAAATTTATGTTATCTTAGTGAGTCTATGGATGGCATGTTTGGATAGTACTCTCTGAGACCTTTCCAGTGGTATATCACACTTGGAAAAACTCCTTTTGGATGAGAAGTTATGATAGTTTGGAGTTGGAAGTTATAATGAGGGTGAAAACACCACCTTAATTGAAAAATACCAAATTCATTAAATAATGATCACCTTATGGATAGATATATGGTTATGTGGTGGAACTTACGGTGGGTTTTACATAAACACACATACACACACTATTTAACTCCATTAAACAATGTGCATCTTTCAGCCTATCCAATAATGGGAAAATGCATTAATGATGGATTGTAAGTAGAGATGCACATTATTTGACATCCTCTATCAGACCCATGAAAAGATGACACATGGAAGACATCTAGCGGTTGAATAAGTGGTAGATTTGAGTCAAAATTCAAGGACATGTGGTGAGTTATAAAAAGTCCACATGGAAGTGATGATGATGTGGCATATGGTCATGATGCCACATAGCATGCCAATAGGGAATTTTTGGTCAACCAATGAGCACAAATATTGAAGACACATGGCCCACTTCAAATGAGCCACGTAGAAAGCATAACATCATGATGATGTCAACAGGTGGTTGAAAAATTAGTCTTAGGCCTCGGTTTTATGACACAGGTACATTGATCAAAACAATAATAAATTAAGTAATTAAAAGGATGAGGCTAAATACATTTGGCTTGAACATTGAGGTCATATAGATTGATCATATGAGTTAAACCCTCGGGTTCACCAAAATGAAGGTTGGCCACTGGGTCGACTCTCACAGTCTTCAGGACCACAAACACACACACACACACATACCCAGTCAAGAGATCAATCAAATGCAATGATTTGGCAAAATGAATATAATTCGTTTTCAATATAAGGTTGCGATCTTAGTGTCTTTACTAGAGTGGTTTTGTTTGGAAGGAATATGTGACGTGATTATGCGACTTGATTGGATTGGACATAACATATTCTATTGGTCATAGCTCTATGATGTGGATGGTCTGAACATATTTTGATTGGTCGTTGGTAGTAGCTATGTGATGTGGCTCTATGATTAGCTTGGATTGGCCACAATGTATTTTATTGGTCATAACTCTGTGATGTGGATGGTATGAACACTTTGTGATTGGTTGTGTTTGTAATAACTCTGTAACATGGATCATATGAAAAATTTGTGATTGGACGCATTGACCATAGCTCTATGACGTGGATGGTATGAACATATTGTGATTGGTCACTGGTCATAGATTTTTGACATGGTTCTGTGACTAGGTTGGATTGGCCACAACATATTTTATTGATCGTAGCTCTGTGACATGGATGATATTAAAACATTTGGATTGGTCATGTTGGTCATAAATCTGTGACGTGGTTCTATGACTAACACAGATTAGAAACAATGTTATTTTGATTGGTTGCATTGTGCACAACTCCTTGACATGGATAGTTTGACATATCCCACACAAAGAAACTCACATCATAGATGATATTGAGTTTGTATAATGTAGCTGAGGGACAAGGTTCGAACCATGATGATTTTTAGGTTAGAAAATTTATTTTTTATTCCCCCCATAATTTACATTTTTTCGAATGATTAAGAGGACGAAGATGTACATTTTGTAGAAGGGCGGTCAGAAAAGGCTATTTTGTAGAACAATCCCTGAAAGGGCCATTTTGTCGAACGCTTAATTTAATTTTTTATTTCATACAGTTTTTGGAGGTTTCTGGGCTCATTCCAAAGCCAAATTTGATTCCTAAAGAAGCATGATGAATAGGATTCAATGATGAACTTTTATGAATTCATGAAAAGCATTGATGATAAAAAAAAATATGTGAAGGGTCAATGTTATGTGTTTTGGGGGCTTATGAGCGGGTTGCAATTAGCATTGTGTATATGGAAATAAATGGTTCAAAGAAGGATTTTATGTGACCATATTGATGAACAACTTGTAACAGGGTATGAACATAGTATGGTATATGATAGAAATATGAATAGTTTTGATGAACTAAATTAAATAAAATGTGGATCTAGTTTGAAATATTATGGAAAGTGGTCTACACGAAGTTGTGGGTGCATCCACTAAGGTTGATGCCTCAATCAAGTTGAAGCCTACAACAAGTAGAAGCTTACACATTTTTTAGGTTGGTGCCTTAATTAGGTTGTAGGCTAATGCAAGTGGTCGCTTGCACATTTTTAAGGTTGGTGCCTCAATTAGGACATAGCCTATTACAAGTAGTTGTATGAACATCTTGGGGGTGGGTGCCTCCAACAGGTTGGTGCCTACAAATGTATGTAATGAATTGAATAAGAAGAAGAATAAAATAATTTGTGGTTTTCTCAGCAAGGGTTGCCACATAAAATTTTGTTTCGTCTTATGTTGGTGTGCTGATGGTTTCTTGATGCATGATCTCATTGATTGATATGTTGTGAATTCTTATGGTACATTGCTATATGTTTTGTTTATTGATGAAATGTTTTGAAACAATAAGGTTTCCATTACAGTTATTCACTGCCTCACCTCTCAGTGTTATATTTAGTCTAACAAGTGGTACCTGAGTGGGTTCCTTTAGGAACAATTAACCATTGAAAGGTTGACTTCAAGAAATATGGCCATGATCAGATCAACAAGCAAGCCTTCTTTGTTTGATGGATCCAATTATTCATTCTAGAAGATAAGAATGAAGACATATCTTATTTCATTGGGAGCTAATGCTTGGGAAATTGTTGATATTTATTATAAAGTTCCTGCTACTCCCATTATAAATAAAATTTGTAAGCCTCTTTATACATCCAATGCAATATCGAATAATATTATTTTGAGTGGTTTGTTAGATATATAGTTTTTCAAAATAATGCATTGTAATTCAACTCATGACATTTGGAATAATATTATAACTTGTTATGAAGGGGACAACAAGGTTAAGAAGCCAAGCTACAATATTCATGGCTCATTTAAAAAGCTTGAAAAGGGAAGAAGATGAGGATATTGATTCATATTTTATTCGAGTAGACAATATTGTCAACTATATTGTAGGAATTGGTGAAGAAGTCAAGGGTGAGGTCATTTTTCGAAAAATATTGAGATCTCTTCCGATAAGATTCAATCCCAAAGATTTTCCCTTGAAGAATTATCAAATGTGGATAAAATGAACATGGATGTACTTCATGGAACACTCTCAACATATGAGCTAAGGATACAGGAGGAAAAATCAGGAATCAAGGAAGCTTGACATTCCAAGCAACCAAAGAAGGGAATAAGTATGAAAATCAATCAAACTCCAATTTTAATGAATAAGAAGCAAAGTTTCTCATAAATTTCAAAATAGGAACCAAAAAGTTTAAAGGTGAACTCTCGTTCAAGTGTTTTGAATGTGGAAGAGTAAGACATAATGCTTCTAAATGTCCTTATGAAAACATGTATGATAATGATTATGAACAAAGATTCAACTCTAAGAATCAAAACAAGAAGCAAGGTGACAGGAAGAATAATTTATTCTCAAAAGAATAAAGTGATTAGAAAAGAAATGAGTGTAATTAATGATGAAAGAGGTGAAATATTGTTCTTTGTTGATACAGATTAACCTAAAGCAGAAATAGATTATGAAGGATAAATTTGAAGTGCATTGAAGGAACTTCAACCCCTTAGAAAGCGTGAAGGTCAACTAATTCAACAACTCCAAGGCAAAGATCTAAATGTAGAGTTCATTATTGCTCTCAAGGTTGAATTAGAGGAAGATAAAAGGATAAAGGAGGTTTTTTAGAACAACTAAATGAGAAGGAACAACCATGTGAAATATTAGAAGAAGAAGTTGTGCTTTTGAAAGAATAGTTGGAACAACTCATACACAACTTGAAAATTCACAAAGGGTTTGAATCTTTGGTTCATATTCTTAGCATTCAAGTATCTCCTCTCATCAAAACATGTCTTGGTTATCAGCAAAGCTGCAATACATCCAAGAATAAAGCTCTTCCAAGCATATCAAATGAAGATCATACCAAGAAGCTCAATCAGATATTCATTGCATCTAGGGGAAACTCATTTGAAGATCCTAAGTAGGTGAAGAATAAGCCCAAAAACATTCATTTCAAAATCTCTAATGATTCTCAGATTGATGACAAGTATCAAAAAGGTATATTTATTTCAAAAAGGAGAAGGAATCATAATGAAAGTATGGAACCCTCCATGATATAAAATCCTTATAAAGGATCCATTGAATGTTGTAGCTATGGCTAGGCTTCATAATTTATTTTTTATCCCTTGTAATGTATAACGAATTTGTAATACATGTTCTTCATGTAATTTTCACTGATTAGCAATTGAAAGGATTAATATAAGACATGTTCTTAATGTATTATTCAAAAGAGAAAATTTTGAAATTTGAATTTTGAATTTTTGACTCCAAACTTGTCAAGTCAACCCTCCCTCAATTCAAGTCAGCCTCAGTGAAAAAACACACCCATTTAGATAGGAAAAACACTATATTTAGAGAGCTCGACCTCCTCCACAAGGCACCATTCAACCTCTCATACAAGAAGACATATTATGGGAATATTAGTGAAGAAAAATAAGGATGAAGAAGGACAAATTCATCTCAAGGATATTTCTCTCTCTCTCATTACTTCACATCTATGATTTTATGGCCAACAAGTTTTAGGTAGTAGGGTTGAAATTTTAGGCAGATTGTTTTGGGTAGTAGGGTCAATTTTCAGGGCATATTCTGGGAGGTGGAAATTTGGCTTCAGTAGATCAGAGAGGGCCAAAGTTGAAGGGAAACATATTGACTTGACAAGAGGGATTTTGACAAGGTTTGACCATAGCGTTGTTGGTTAGTTTGACCTCATAGTTGACTAGTTGTAATAGGTGTATCTCTTGTTGAGCGAAATAATTTCTCTAAGGAAAAGGTTGTTGGGTTTTTCCCTCAAGTGGATTTTCCCATGGTAAATCTTCTGAGCTCTTTGTGAATTGTGATCTCCACTATCCTTGTGATTTTGTGGTTGAATTTATGAAGTGTAATTTCTTAATCATAAACTAGAATTGTTAAAATAAGATCTACATCACTATAAGTAATTATTAGTATTTAAAAAATTTGTGCTTTTTTCTATTACACTCGAAAATCAATAGGATCCATAAGAAAAAATGGAGCAAGAGCAAGAAATTAGCAAGAGGATGAGGATGATCCAAGGAACAACTTCAAAAGAGAAAGACCACTCTACACCTCCAAGTATCGAAATAAGTTTTTTGGTTATTACTTTTTATACACAAAATTTGGACACAAAGCACACAATTATAGAACCTATGACGTTATAATGTATAAAAGATATGATAAAATACCTAGGCTCATACATATTTATCAAATTACAAACATATAATATTGGTCATTTCCACTAATGTTCAAGCCCAATATTGTACGTTACATGTGTCACAATGAAGGACACACAACTCATGACTACATACTCAACTTCAGATGGCACAAGAGAGAGGGAGTCCCTATTAAAACAAGAATATATACTATGGGATGGAGAATGAGACTAGAAAAACCAAGGTTAGATTTGACCCCTTAGATCTAATTTCTTGGTGAAATCTTCTTCAATATTATGACTAGTTAAATTAGAACTTCAAGAAGCAAGATTATGCAGGCAGAATGGCTGTTTATAGGGAGGAGTTATTAGTATGAAGGAAGAAATATGTTAAAATGTATGAAAAGTGACATGGGGAGATTCACAATGAGTTTCAATTTGCAGAGAAGTGGCATAAAAAATTTTCAAGTATGCTCGAAATAAATTTTCAAGAAACAAGAGTATGCAAGAAGTGTTATAGTACCATTTATCACCCTTGGTATTTGTGATGCTTGGTTTATGGCCTAGGGAAACCCCTCCTTCTAGACTTGGTCCAAATATATTAAAAATAGTGTTTTATTCCCTATATGCTACTTTGCCCTGAGATAAAAGTGTGTACACGCAGGTTAGTCAATACCCAACCACGTATATGTGTTTAAACACTTAAAATTAAATTTCCTTAATTATGGGTAGAGTTCATGGGTTTTACCTATTGATTACCTCCTATTTCCTATGGCCCAACTATTTCCAAACTAAAAAAATAATTGGGAGAAGTATAAATAGACTTCTATGGGAAGGCCTAAAGGAGGAGAAGAGATAGAGTTATTATACTGAGATTATCCCCAACTGAGTCTGATGAATCCCTGTGCCTCATGCACTTCCCCAAGCTTTAGGAAACCCTTGTTTCCTTGATTATAGATATATCCCTCTTGTTTGAGATACCATGGTGTTGGTTATGGAAGAAGATTGTTGAAGGTTGGTATAGGACAAATCCAGAGGACGGTTCCGCTTGGAGCTGGAAGAAGAAGACTCATGTGAATTCTATCCATGTTATTTATAGATTACTGCATTAAAAGAAATGTTGTCTTGTTTCTGAAATTAACTTTGTTTATGAATCAAGTTATGTTGTAATTCATATATGAATGGTGTTTTGATGTATGATCAATCATTTGCTTATATGATATAAAGTCAATTTCGTTTATATGATTTACTTCTATACTGCTATGTATGTGCCAATTGAATGATTTTCAGGTCTAAAGAACATTCGGAGTTGCAGAGGGTTTGAACCCTACGAGACCTACTCGAACGAAGGAAATCCGGGTACGGTCGCTCTTACGTAGTTTGTTTATATAAGCATTTTGCCTGAGTTGTTTGAGTGTTTCTTGTTTTAGTTTGCTTCTGCTCTATTGGGGTTCTAACCCAAAGGCCTAGGGTACTTATTCCCATAATAGAATTGGTGACTCCATTGGGGATAACAATCTTGTTATTCCTAGTTTGGTTTGTTCAGTGTCAATCAGGGCTCATTCTTTGGTTTTCTTGCTATTACAGTCTTATTTGGTCTACTAGAGTCTCAGACCTTAAGTCTGATCTTTTTTATCTGGCTTTGTTTTTTACTTTTATTGCAAAGCTTTGTATACACCTTTTACTATGTTTACAATAGCGTGCACACACTTGTTTCTATGAAGTGAACCCACATATACATGAGTTTACTATATCAGAAGGGTGTATACACGTCTCTTTTCTTGAACAATGTCGTGTATACCAATTTTTGCATTGTTTTTTCAAATATCTCTGCCCAGAAAGATTTGTTTCCTGGTTTGTTTAGTCAATTTCTGTCTGAAGAATTTCATTATTCTACAAGCTTACTGTTTCGAAGTCTCTTCCTCATTGAAAAGATTTGGCCCAAGTTTGCTTTTTGAGCGAGTTTTTAATTAGTGTTTTGGCACACAAGACTTCGTTCAGAAATTCTTGATTGTTCTGGTCTCCTAGAATAGGTGATTATTTTCAGTCTCAGTGTCAAGCTCGGTTTTTGATCTACTTTCTTTGGTTTTCGTCGTTTTGTGGCCTTATAGCTTTTCTTGCTTTTTGAAAGTCTTTTTTGAAGAATTTTAAAGCATTTATTTCCTGGCTTCTTGGTCAGTTTTTCAAGCTCTTTGCTGCTGTTTGGGTCGTTTAGTACAAGTTGAAGCCTTTCTGCTCAAGTTTTCATTCATTTTCGAGTTTGTAACTTGCAAAGACTCCTTTTGCTATTTTTTCGATATCTGAGTTTTAGTAGCATTTTAAGTTATTTCAAAAAGTTGTTTTGGTTGTTTCTTGAAAAAGAAAAGATCTCAAAAACATTGTTTTTGTTTTCTTTTGCCAAGTTCGATTTTGGTTTCTTTTGATTTTTGGAAAGTGAATTACGATATTTTATGATTTGTCCTTCTTGTTTGGAGAGAATTTGTATTCAAAATTTGTATCCTCTTCAATACTTAAGTTGGCTCATTGATAGTTATAAACAATTTATTTCACGTTTTTAGAGTGATTTAGGATCTTGCATCTTCATTATACCTTGCATTAGGGTATTTTGCATTGTTAAAGCATTTGTAGTATTTTTAGTTTTTGGGTGTGTGAAGTGTGTTTCAAGAAAAAAAAAAGAAAAAGTATTTTGCTTTATAGAAGTTTCGTAGAACCCATGTAGAGATCTCTTTTCATCAAAGAACAAATGATTGCATTCATGTAGTTAGTTTTCATTGATTTCTTTTGCGTCATACAAACACCATTGTTTTCACTTCCATCTATACCCTTGACTTAAAAGAACAACCATTAAAATCAAGTGCTTAATTAAAATAGACTAGAACTTTTGTATTGTCATTAGAATACACCAACAAGTTTAGGTTTATTAGGGCCTTGGATTAGGCGAGAGGAGAGTTAACTCTCCAAGGCCGCTCTAAATTAAAAAACATATAAGTTTGATTAATGAGTGAAATCCAATAGTGTTAGGGAGACCAGGAAAGCTCCATGCCTAGGAGTAAAGCATGAGGGTTAGTGAAGATAAGGACGAGAGATACCCCCTTTCTTACTTGTTAGATCCTACCTCATGACTGTTCCACCCGGCTTCTGATATGAGTTGGTGACAATAGTTGCCTATCCTAGGAACCACACAGGTGACTGCGGAGGGGAATCCCGTGGCACCTGAGGTTGGCGTTGTATCACGTTCAGCAATACTTCTGGAGGGCACCTTTGCGAAGCTTGGGGGGTTTCATTAGCAAAGGCTGTTCTTTGGAGGTCAGTGTAACTACCTCTGATACCTTCGCTAGTAGGCCTGGGGCGTAATTACCCCACCCTATTTTTGGAAAGCCCTTGTTATTAACTTTCTCATATTTTGGTGCTCGGTCCTAATCACTTGAAGCAAAAATACTTGAGAGTTGTTTGATTTCTGATATCTTTAGGGACATTTTAGTGAGTTTTCTTTGCTCCTATTCGGCCTAGATTTATACTTTTTTGAGTCTTTAAGTAGATCTTTTAAATAATTCAAAGTGGCTAACTGACCATCTCAATGGTCTAGGAGACTTCGTGGGCTATCACCTACGAGTCCAAATCCTTCTCCTCGAAGGCATAGGAGCTATTCTGCTAGTGGTTTTCAACCAGTGACAACAGGTGCATCGAAGATTGAGCCTCCACTTGGGGGCATTATTTCACAAGATAGACCAGGTACCAGTATAGAATTAGAGAGGAACACACTAGTTATTTCTCGAGTACTCTTCCAGTCAGAAGATAATATCAAAGTAGAAGAGATTTCAGAGTCAATTGCAGCTCTAAATTCTCCTCTTCCTCCTAACCATCTAAACGTTTTGTTATACATTGGAACTCCGACTCATAGGCCTTCGAGCCCAGGTTTACAAACATCTATTCCTTTGATGACCATTGCTGGAAGCATGGCATCTACGATGAGTGTTGCGAACATGCAGACTCCCATATCTGTACAAGGGGGGAGGAACTATTTCCATCCCTTCTAGTACTCCCAACACAACTATATTTGGGTCTACTTCAATTCTGTCAACAAGTGGAAGTTCTCAAGCTACTGCATCCAGTTTTGGATTTTTCCCTTTTGGAATGTTGTCTCAAGGTATTCCTTTAGTTCCTTTGAACATACCATCGACCACCTCTACATCCACGATGAGTGGATCAACTTCTTTTTAGTGTTTCCCTTTTGGAAGTGGTCATATACCACATTCCAATCTGATAGTAGGGTGAATGCCTTTTCCTTTTACAAGTCAAGGTAGTAACCCCTTCCAGAGTTGGACAAACCCTGCGGTTAGTGGGATAGGAGTTGGGAATCAATTTTTCAGCCAACAAGGGAATGTGTCGTATCTTCAGTTATTTTTTTGTAGAGTTTTCCATCCTTTGCTAAAGCATGGAACCCTTATCAGGGGTTGTCAGCTCCTTCCAATACTTCGTTAGGGGGTAACTTCACTAGTTACACAGGATTTTTGGCAGGAGTTGGTCAAACCGCAAATTTTGTTGGACCACAAGGACCACCTTTTAGTTTAGCAAGCTCTACAAGTTACTTTAGGCAACCTGGTGCCTTTCAAAATCCAGGTCATTCTTTTCAGACCTTTGGGAACCCTGCTTGCTCTGGATGGAATTCCCAATGTCCCCCACGACTTCCTTTTCTGGCCATGCTTAATTTTCCAGACTTAACTAAATTGAAAAATGATCCAATTAGGTACAATCTAGCTTAGCCTTTGGTCCCAGCTAAACTTCCCTCGGATATTCCAAAGTTCGAAGGGAAGAGTGGTGAAGACCTGAGTGTTAAGTTATGGTATGTTCTATGCTTATAACAGTTTACTTCTTTTTCTTATTATATTCCATAGATTAGCAATCGCATGTAGATAAAGTAAAGTGCAGATAGAACATTAAACGATTGACATAAAACAAGCCAAGACAAGAGACACAAGATGTGGCGGCTAGCCAGGGACAAACCCCACAATGTGTGGGGAAACCCTTTGATAAAATCTTCTTTTATCTTTAATAATTCAGCAGTGAGAAATAATACAATAAATCTTATTTATATTAGCAGTAGAAAACCCTATATCAACAACATCAACATTAGTGGCTTCATCATCTAAACTAGGGCAGTCGATATCTCACAAACCGACCGTCAGATCGGCTTGATTCCACCACCAAAAGTTGAGGCTTCCAAAGGAGGTTTAAATGAACCTACAATGTAGTTCAGATAAGGAGATATTTTCGTCCACACAGGTCAAACTTCACTTTTGCAGTTACAACTTCAGTTTTAGTAGCTTCCTTCAAACTAGGGTAGTCGATATCTTGCAAACCATTCGTTGGATTGACTTGATTCCACCACCAAAACTTGCGGCTTTTAGAGGATGTTTAGATGAACCTACAATGTAGTTCAGATGAGGAGATATTCTAGTCCACGTAGGTGAAACTTTACTTCTGTAGTTGCAACTTCAGTTTCAGCAGCTTCCGCTTCACATGTGTGAGGGAGAGGCCCTTTTCTGCGCAGTAGAGAAGAGACTATTTTCTGCACAGTAGAGAGAGAGATGTGATGAGATGAGTGAGTCCAAATGAGGAAAAGTCCTCCTGTATTTATACACAATGTTGGTGTTTGAATAGATGCAACTATTGGGCTTCTGAGCCTACATGAGTTGTAGGTCGGCTTGATAATAATTCCATAATCAAAATAAATTCATATCTCCATGAATACTTATTGGAATCCGATGATCTTTATATCAATCCTACACCTCTCGACGAGAGGAATCTAATAAAAATATTATTAGACATGAATAAGATGACCGACATGAAGTTTTGCCCTACTTGCCAATTTTAACACTCCCTCTCAACTAGGGAGAACTTCATCTGCAATCTGTCTATCGGTTGTTACTATTCATCCATCAAATGCACTGCCTTGTACAGCCTGACCCTTGCCCTGCTCTGCTCTATTCTGCGTGTTCTGCTTTGTCTTGTTTTTCCCTGTACTGATCTGTATGACTCCGCTCTGTTATGCGCTGCTCTGCTTTGTTCTGTTCTGCTTTGCTTTTGTCCGAATTATGAAGAAGAAATGATTGCGGATGTATCATACTGACTCAAAGTCAGTCTCAAAGTATTTACTACTGGTCCCAGACCAGTCTCAACCAACCCGAAGTCAGCGTCATAGTGAGTACAATTCCACTGGTCCCAGACCAGTATCATCCTCCACTGACTCAAAGTCAGTCTCAGAGTGCGTACCACTAGTCCTAGACTAGTCTCAACCGACCCGAAGTCAGCTTCATAGTAAGTACAACTCCTACCACTGGTCCTAGACCAGTATTGCAGTCTTAGAGAGTGTACCACTAGTCCTAGATCAGTCTCAATCGACTCGAAGTCAGCGTCATAGTATGTACCATTCTCACTGGTCCCAGACCAGTACTGCACTGACACGAAGTCAGTCTCAGAGTATG
>APFE030597234.1:149136-218612 GCA_000404065.3 Pinus taeda
TTTTACTTTAAGAAAAGTTTGCATGAAGAGATTTGATTCTCTAGTGATTCAGAGTTTTGTATGTCGAGATTTGATCTTCTCAGTGATTTAGAGTTAAGATGGATTTAGCTGGTATTGATTTCCATGTGAAAATAAGTTATATTCCACATGGATACCATGGTTTTCATTATTATTTTATTTTGTTATTTTTTTATTTTTATTTTTACTATACAATTTAAATTTGCAATTTGAACAACTCTTACTATATTTTAGACAAAAGTGTCCATATTTGAAAATTGACCAAAATGTAAAAGGTAATATTTTAACCATAATAATATGTATGGAGCACATTGTCCATATTAAAATAGTTTTTTTATTATTAATATAGTTTGAAATACACATCAATATTTTTCTTTTGTAAATCAACTTTATATTCATTCATTTCAAGATAAGTACATCAGCAGGAAAAAGCAAGTAGTCTCACCCGATCAGGTTTGTTGACTACCGTGATCAACATATGACAGAAATAGAAAGATGACCAAAGATACAATCCACAACTTAGGAGGCCAAAAGCACCAGAAAACACATAAAACAAGAAGAGTATGTTAAGTACCTATAATACTAGTGATTACCCCATTACTATTGTAGTTATATCCCTTATAAATATTGTTGTGCCCCTATTGTCCCCATATTGTTATTACTATGGCCCATATAATCTCTCTATTGTTATTTTTGTCTTTATATTATTATTGTTAGGTCGGCTGGGTTATATTGTGACTCCTTAGACTCCTATATATGAAAGGAGGTTTTGTCATTTGAATCATCAAATAATCATTCATTTGTGTAATGTAAAGGAGGTTGCCCCCTTGGAGAAGCTGAATTCTAAAGCATTGATCTATCTTTTCTATCTTTTTGTGAGCTGGTTTCATAACATTTGGTATCAGAGCTCTGGATTCTAAAGTTTCGCTGCTCCAAATAGGTCATCGTGGCATTTTCGCTATAAAGTTTTTTCTGCAACGTTTTGTAGAAATTTTGAATAATTTAACACATATTCAATGGAGATTATCCTGATCATGTACTATTGCGGAAAACATACACAATACATAAGCTCCTCACGTTGATCATCAATATAGCAGCATCAATAACAATAAAACATCAAGAGCATTCACACATTAACACATATGTATCCCGGGGAAAGCATCTCGCTAAAAACCCCAACTATCTGTATATTAATGATTGAGTCATGTAACATTACACAGCATAATACTTCTCACAAGTATCTCCACTCTGTTACACACAATACAGCTCAGATCTGAATCAATCACTGGCTCAAATCTCCTTCGCTGCTTGCCTGCCTCCGCTGCTCAATACCTGCATAAGAACTGATGATAATTCCAAGGCAACCACGTATTTCCTTGGCTAAATCACGTGAGCACAAGCTACAATGTGGGCAAATACGTGAGCAAACTCATTGGCATACTCAATCTCTTGATTGTGCAAGATCTGATGCACAACTATAGTCACAACTGATAGCAATCTGATTCTCTAACACCTGTCCCTGCTGAACTGAACATGCACTGACATGCAACTGAGTTAACTGATGTATTCATTAGTTGTAATATGAGTTAATAACTTGTGAATTAATTAATAACTAATTCACCCAACTCATCTCTAGTCTATTCGCCAGTTAGACTAAATACAACCAGTTTAACAAAGCTAAACTGAACCCAACTCCATCAACTGCACCTCCAGTCCACTAAACTCAACTCACTTGAGTTCTAACTGAAGTCCTGCATGCAAATATTAGTCATCCCATAGGTAACCACGTATTTCCTTCTGGGATCTGCATGTACCACATCCGTAGCTCATCCTGAAGTGCTCCAAGAGAATAAGACAAAGTTTATAGTCTAAATATTATTATGAGCTAATAATATTTGACTGTTCTATATTTAGACTGAGCAGCCACTCCGCTGTGGTGTCACTCCGCTGTGGTCTAAAAATAGAAGTCCATCTATTTTTTCCAACTTGATCAATCATCCATAAACAACAACCTGCAATCCATAGACTTGATCCATATGTCTAAAAATAGACATAGTCTAAAAATAGACTTGCGCCAAAAATAGCCTGCGGGCCCACTTAGTGAAGGCGACTCTTTTCACTAAGCTCCATCATCTTGTTGCATTCTCAACAAGCATTTCTTGTTGCACACTTTTCAACACAATTGACAAAAAACAATCTAATTGGCACATCATGTTGTACTTGGCACTTTGGGCGTACTGAACCTCGGTGAAGACTGCCACCAGTTTTACTCCTTTTCAATTAGTTTACGGGCTGGAATCTATTTTTCCTATCGAATGTGAAATTACATCCGTTAAGCTAGTTGTAGAACTTCTTCTAGAGACGTCTAGTCTCGAAGAACGCCTCGTTCATTTGTAACATCTCGATGAGTAGCATCAAGATACTGCCATAATAAATGAAGCCCATAAGAAGAGGGTTAAAACTCAGTATGATAAAGCTGTCCATCCTCGGGTTTTTTCTAAAGGTTACCTTGCCTTAGTCTATGACCAAGACAAAGATGCCCTGGGGGCAGGCAAATTCAAGTCTGTGTGGTATGGTCCCTTTGTAGCCAAGTGAGTTTTGGGAAAAGGGGCCTATGAATTAATTGATTTTGAAGGGAACAAGTTGGCGGAGCCCCGAAATGGGTTCTACCTTAAGAAGTAATTTTCTTAGGTTTTGGCCGAGCAATTGCTTGTTTGTATATATTGTATTTTTGTACATATTTGTCTGGAATTTTGTGATATCAACATTTTTTGATCTTCTTTGGCAGGTGTTGATGGATGATTTGATATATTTCGGATTCACCGATGGTGCTAGTCATCACACTTGGATTCTTGCTTCCGCGACATGGGTGATTTATTATCCATTTGGCTAGATGATGGTGTCGAGGGGAGTATGTATTGGCCCTGCTTCGAATAACATTGCCGAATATACTGTTGTTATTAATTTACTATCTGAAGCACTTTCTTATGGGATTGATTCGTTGGTAGTTTATCTAGACTCACACCTGGTAGTGTCACAGTTAAATAACATTTATCGAGTTCGTGATCCTTATTTATATCACCAATTTTTGAGAGTGAGATTGTTGCAATGATCATTTATTTATATTACATATGTGCACATTCCACGATCTGAGAATTCATTAGCAGAATCTATTGCTAATCAAACATTAGATTGGCACATTAATCATTCATCAAATTAAACAACATCAAAGAGTTTGAATCTGTATATATATCATAAAATTTCTTGTATATAAATAAAGTGTTCAAAATATAATATACAAAATTGGGACAAGATGCCCTCAAAATTTGGGTTCATGCCCATAATCATGTCCAGTCATACATCGGTCTGTCTATTGACCCGCCTTAGGATGAGCGGCTAAAAAGTTAACTACTGCATTGGCTACACGCCTAAGTATGTAGACTCAGTCTCATGGTACCCCTACCACGCAACGCTGCACCTCCTCAGGTAGATCCTCTATGGCTATCATAGGTACATGGTGAGTCAGTCTCACCAAGTTTCTCTGAACTGCATATAGGACTCTCTTTATCTTAGTTGTTGCCTCTTTGACACCTCTTCTGTGATGCCTGTGCCTCGGAAATCCATTTGGTCTCTCTGGGCCCACATTTGGAACATGGTCATTTTCTCAGTATTTTGTCTCATCAAAAATATTTATAAGTTCATCTCATATTAAAAAATTTAAAAAATCTTAAAAATTTACAAAAACCTAAAAAATTGTTACCTATGTCTCCCCATGTTGCGTTTGGTGGCAACACTGAGTCCGAATCTCCTCAGAAATCCATACCAGCATACGAGTAGTCATCGAATGCGATGATCTGTTGGTCCCACCAGGTGAAAAGCTCATCATCAAAAGTCGTCCTAGGCACGTCCCTGCCTCTAGGGCTACTGATGGAGATAGATACTTTGGGACATAGCCCAGGTACCTTCTCGAAGAATAATGAGAATAAGATAGTCCCATATCCAAATTTCTTTGTCTAACCCTTTTGAATAGAGGTCAATTGGTTCTTCATGTTGGTCAGAAGAGGCATGCACCAATCAAAAACCATAGTAAGGCGTTCCACTGCCAGGCTCATGGACACTCGTGATGCCTGATGTAGTGAAGTTGATCCATTTACCCTTGCAATGGTAAATAGAAGAATCCTCAGAGATAAACTTTCCACGTGTTTGATTAGAATCTCACTTCCAATCTTCTCTAGGTGTCCAAGACTCTATATATGTACATAGTCTTCTACTAAAGGACTACTTCTAGTCCTACCAGTCGAATGCACAACCTCCCTTCTTCGGGAGAGACCTGTAATAAAATAGATGTCTTCAACCTCAATCCATAGAGGCATCTGGTCTATCATGAAGGCATCATCCTCTGCACTCCAATAGTCGATCAGTAGTTCGAGTAGGCATGTGTTGGCTTTCATGTTTGGCATTTTGAAGAATTTCAATAAGCCACAACCTCTCAATGCGTCTAGTGCATTTTGGTCATTCATTACCTCATTGTCAATTGTGGTATGCTCTCTTTCTCTCCATGTGATGGTAATCCTACAAAAAAATTGAGTTTCAATCATTATTTTTTGTGTTTAAACATTAATTCACATACATTTGGGGTTCCCTTTACACACAGTCGCATGTAGGGCCGTCGTATACACGGGTTGGTCACATCTAACCTATGTGTACACAGAGTTGGATTTTTGGGCATAAGTTCCCACGGTCAAAACTTTAAGAAAATTTATAAAAACTATCACAAAACATCACAAGAATTATTTGAGGGTTACCTGATAACTTTGGTGCGATTTGAACAGTCCAATTGTTCAGAGCAAGGCTTGCTCCTTTTTTATCCACAACTCTTTGCTCCAAACAAAAATGAAAAAAATGTGAGTCCAAAATTCATTATATAACTTTGAAATTGCAAAAGATTTCTTCAAAAATTGATTTTTGTCTCATGGATTTTTTGACCTGTGGACTTGGATTGTCGAGAGTGGGTTATTTTCAGGATATTTTAGAGACTTCTTCAAGATGTTATTTCGGTCCCATGACCACTGACCCGTCATGGCAAGTATCATTCACTCACTGGCATATATGTTAGGGAAAACCATTTTTCCATTGCATATTTCATACTAGCCTCCATTCAGTGATAAATTAGCCATAGGGTCGACCGCATTGTATATTGGTTAGCAAACCATTTTCACTCACCGATTTTTTAAATCATGATGCGATGATAGAGCCATCCTTTACATGGAAATCTTAGTTAGAACCTCGCTGAAATTTACTACTCATGATGCTATATTGAGTAGGCTCAAGAGTCCTCTTTAGTTCCTCCATGACTTATGCATTGAAGACACATTCTCCTTTCTTCTGCATAGATTTCTGGCCTTATACCCTAGAGGCTCCTTTATGTTGAGTTGTACTGCTACATTGCATTTTGACTATTTTCACCTTTTGGCCTTGAGTCGACTTCACTTGGACTCGTGTTTAAGCCACTTATGTGACCATGTATTCTGCAAAATCAACCATGCAATCACTTAGCTTCTACAACTTGACGCATCCTTTTACCCGTGGAAAGAACATCCCTTTGAGTTCCCTTGACCAGTTTCGCCTCCTTGCATTGAGCATAGGAATGTTCCCCTCCCAAGAACTAGATCATTTGTTTCTCTAACACTCGTTCTTTCCATTGTACTATAGCATTCTTTTATTCTTTTTCTAGCTTAAAGAAAAAGACAAAAAAAAATGTATATTCCAAAAAGAGTAGGAACGGGACAACATTTCCATATTTTGTTGGCAACTAGAGTCAGTCATGTTTCCCTTGAGCATAGCAATCAAAAGAGAGTCTCTCCTCCATTGTGGGTGGGATTTAGTTTGACTTAGGTACACCTTAACCTTGTTTTTGAGTCAGTACTCCTCCGATTAGTTACCTCTTCCAATCAAATGGAGAGTTTTCTCATGCCTCCTGCATGAAAAACTTATACAGAGTTATCATATGCTACCATATAGTCATCATTGACTCATGCTTTTTTTCAAGGGAAGTAAGCCTAAGTCGGCCTCTCTGCGGTGTCTCCTGACCTATTTTTCAGTCAGCCATCCTTGGTTGTCGGTGTCATGTTTGTCATCACATCAGTTATATTGGTCCTTTGCTTGTGTTGGTTTGAGAAGGTCTCCATGACTTGTTGCTGGCGGGCCTTATCCTTATCGACGACAACATATTTCTCTGAGGGCAGGCCTAAAGTCGCACCCTAGCCCTATTTTCATTATTGATAGGTCACCTTATGCTCAACATCAATAAATATCATGTGTCTTTGACTAAGTGGTTTCCCTTATGTTCGACATCAGCTTTCATTATCATACATTGGGATTCGTGCAGTGCCTTGGTTTCCATTTGACCCTATTGGTGGATTCCTCGCCTCTATGTTAGCTTTAATTATTGGTTGGTTCAGAGGGTTTCTGTCATGCGCTAGCTACATCTTGTGTATGCCAGAAACATGCTTCAGTTGGGTTACTACATATTTTTCGTCTAATTCCTTCCACATTATTGACCTACAGGTTACACTCGCGCTAGATTGATGAAGTATGCCTTAATGCCTTCCTTTTAGCAGATCTTTTCCTATCGAATACAACTCATTTGCTCTGGGACAAAAATCTAGAGTCCATCTGGCAATACCTTGGGGTTTGCAATCATCAGTGGCAGATTCCTTCGCTATCGACAGTGGGAAACCATCAGTGTCATCTGATTGATAGATTCTTTCAAGTGTTCGACTTCAGCTCATTTATTCGCACTTTTTAGATTGTACTGAGTACCTTGACTCTCATTTTCATTATCGGTGAGTAGTCTCGTGTTTGTTAATGGTATACATCAATGACCGGTAATTAAACAATTTCTCATGTGGTTGACCTTAGATCATTTATTCCCATTGTGTAGAAATGTACCACGGCGGTCGGTGAAGACCTCGGGTTGCATCAACATGTTTTGGTTCACTTGTCAGTTGCTCCTGTTGCTGCTAGTTGACACCATCCACTATATATGTTGCAGTTCTTCACAGTGACATCTTATATGTTGGCATCCGAGTTGCAATGTAGTATCATTTTATTCCATCATGTTCATTTGATACTGTTGGGATCAGTTTTTGACATCAGTGATCAGCTTCATCCTTCAGCATCATTGATCGTCTCCTTATATGTGATATTTAGACATGTACTTTTTCGATCACAATTAGATGATCCATTATGTACTTTCAGTTCTTTATACTCGTATACATATTGGATCCTCTTGTACTTGATATGCAAACATGATTTACTTTCTCCGGGCATGGGTATGTCCACCTCAGACAACATTTTCTTTCTAATCTCTTTTGATGGCTTCGCAGGCTGAATTCTGGTGAAGTCCTTCTTAGTTTCAACAAGATTCTTTCCATATACTTAATACATTTCGGCCATCATGTACCCCTTTTGACCTCATATATTAGGGGGCATATGTTATAGCACCATTTATCACCCTTGGTATTTGTGATGCCTGGCTTATGGCCTACGGCAACCCCTCCTTCCAGACTTGGTCCAAATATATTAAAAACAATGTTGTATTCCTTGTACGCTACTTTGCCCTGAGATAAAAGCATGTACATGCGGGTTAGTCAATACCCAACCCACATATATGTGTTAAAACACTTAAAAAATTAAATTTCCTTAATTATGGGCAAAGTTCATGGGTTTTACCTGTTGATTACCTCCTATTGCTCGTGGCCCAACTTTTCCCCAACTAAAAAACTATTTGGAAGAAGTATAAATAGACTTCTATGGGAAGGCCTAAAGGAGGAGAAGAGATAGAGTTATTATACTGAGCTTATCCCTGACTGAGTCTGATGAATCCCTATGCCTCATGCACTTCCCCAAGCTTCAGGGAACCCTTGTTTCCTTGATTATAGATATTCTCCCTCTTGCTTGAGATACCATGGTGTTGGTTATGGAAGAAGATTGTTGAAGGCTGGGATAGGATGAATCCAGAGGACAGTTCCACTTGGAGCCGGAAGAAGAAGACTTAGGTGAATTCTCTCCATGTTATTTATAGCTTATTGCAATAAAAGAAATGTTGTCTTGTTTCCAAAATTAACTTTGTTTATGCATCAAATTATGTTGTAATTCATATATGAATGTTGTTTTGATGTATGATCAATCATTTGCTTATATGATATAAAGTCAAATTTCGTGAATATTCTTTGCTTCTATACTTCTATGTATGTGCCAATTGAATGATTTTCAAGTCTGAAGAACATCGAGAGTTGCAGAAGGTCTAAACCCTATGGGACCTACTAAAATGAAGGAAATTCGGGTACAGTTGCTCTTACGTATTTTTTTTATATAAGCATTTTACCTAAGTTGTATGAGTGTTTCTTGTTGTAGTTTGCTTCTACTCTGTTGGGGTTCTAACCCAAAACCCTAGGGTACTTATTCCCGTAACAAGAATGAAGAACAAACATAGGAGGGGAAATTATCAATAAGAGCGACTGAGTGGTTCTGAAACACTTGATTTAAATAAGGAATTTGTGCAGGTGAATTTTTAATCACTTGAAGGTGATATCTCGGATGTAAAAGAATTACAAGGCTTATGATGACAAGAAAAGAGGGTATGACAACAATACAAGGATAGATGTTAGAAGATTTGAAGGAAAGAAAATGAACATAACTAGAAATATTTACAAGGAAATATGGTTTAAACAGGGGAAGATTCACATAGAATGAAGCACAGTCCTAGGGGGAGACTCTATCAGGTCCAAAAGAAATTTTAGGAATAGTTGAAGAGTGTTAGCATCCATTTACAAAGCTTATATACATAGGAAGTATGGTCCCAGGGATAAATTCCATCAGGTTCACAAAATTTTTTAGGAACAGTTGGAGAGCATAACCAAACACGACCTTAGGGATATACTCTATTTATAACATGATTAGACCCACACTCAATCATGGAAGCATTGTTAGGAATCTATGTCTCTTTTCAATTTATGTCAATTGGGGAGAGAATGCAAATATTGACAAACATCGACAGACACTGACATACATTAAGAAGGAAGAAACTAGAGGAGAGAATGCAGAAAAGGAAGACATCAGAAATAAAGATGAAATAATATTTGTATGTAGCCAGAGGAAATTTCCAGCAGCATGTCAGGGGGAGTCTGATCCATTTCCATTAATGAATATCCATGTATGGTGGTGTTGCCATCAATGACAAAATGTGATAGTTTTTTCACATATCATTTACATTAATGACAACATGTGTCATTTATGTAAAATGGGATGTGTAAGGAAGAAATAATGTCGTCCAAAAATTAGTATGATAGCTTGATCTCTTGCATGCCCTTATTAAGAGAAGTCAAAGAGGCTTGAAATTTATTGAGTTTTTTTTCAAAGTTTTGTTGGCTTATTGAGTATATGGATGGTATGGTTAAATATTCCTCTCCAAGACCTTTCTAACAGAGTATCGCACTTGCAAAAACTCCTATTGGATGAGAATTTATGATTGTTTGGAGTTGGCAACTATAATGAGGGTGGAACACACCAAAATTATTGAAAAACACCATTTTTTTTAAACAACGAGCACCTTCTACGTGGATTGTGGTGGAAACTATGAAAACTGTTATGAAAACATGCATAATTTTTAATTCCATTACATATTTTGAACCTTTCACCCTATTCAACAATGGGAAAAAGCATGAATGTTGGATTGTAGGAAGAGATGAAATTTTTTTAACATCCTCTATCAAACCAATGAAAGGATGACATGTGGTAACAATCTAATGGTTGAATAGGTGGCAGATCTGAGTGGTGATTCAAGGACATGTGGAAAATATGAATGGTCCACATGGCAATGATGATGGCATGGCATCCTTTCATGATGCCACATGGCATGCTAACAATGCAATTTTGGTTAGCCATTGATCAAGAAGTTGGACGAAACATGGTCCACTTAAAATGACTCATGTTGAAAGCATGATGTCATGCTGATGTCAGTAGGTGGATGATCAATGACCCTTAGTCCATGATTTTATGGCAATGTCACATTGATGAAAAAAAGAATAAAAAATAAAAAAAGGCGAGAGATAGATCCATTTGGCTCGAACATATAGGTCATATTGTTCAGTTATATGAGTTATACCCCTAGGTTCACCAACACGAAGGTCAGCCCTTGGGTTGGCTCTTATAGTCTTCAAGACCACACACACACACACACACACATACCCTGTCGAGATATCAATAAAATGAAATGATTTGGAAAAGTGAATAGAATTTTTTATCAACCAAATGGCATGAAATTAGCTGCCAGAATGAGGTGGTGTTGTTTGGGAGGTTTCAAGGTTGAAACCCCATATTCTTGTTTGGTCCTGTTGTAGCTTTGTTACTACTCATGGATGGTATGAATATTTTTTAATTGGTCGCATTGGTCATATCTTTGTGACATACATGTTTCAACCATATTGTGATTGGTTGTTGACCATAGCTTTGTGACATGGTCTTGTGATTGGCCTAGATTGGCTACAAGATATTTTATTATTGCAACTCTGTGACATGGATGGTCTGAACATATTATGATTGGTGATTGGTCGTAGATCCATGATGTGATTCTGTTACTTGCTTAGATTGGTCACAACATATTTTATCGGTCATAGCTTCGTGACATGGCTGGCATGAACACATTGTGATTGGTCGTGTTGGTTATAACTCTGTAACATGGATGGTCTTAACATATTGTGATTAGTTGTTGGTTGTAGCTTTGTGACTAACCCAAATTGCGTTAAAATTGTAAGCTAAAGGAGAAACCCAATTACCCCAAGGAGAAGCCTCTCTTATTTAAATCAATTTTCAAAATGGTGAAAGTAGAATTTCTTCTTTGTGTTTTTCAAGTCAACCCAATGAATATGACAAGTCAAAACCACCTAGGAGAAATTATCTACTCAATACCTCATATAAATAGACCATTGTTGACCTTACTTGTAGAATCATCCCATCACATCACTCATCATGTCAAAGAGGTTCATACATTGATGAAATTGCAAGAGAACTTCCACACATGCGAAGGAGAGAGAGAAGATTCTGATCTGCATTGACTAGTGTTGACTCTATTTGACTTGGGATGATCTCACTTGGTTTGACCGTATTTCTTTCTGTTTTAGGAGGAAAAATTGAGGGAGCCTTTAATAGATATTTTATGGGAACTTTGACTAAGGTTGACCATAGGGTTGACTAGGGTTTGACCATAGGTATGACCTAAGATTTTCTCTCTCCTTTGATGAATATTTTTGTTGTTGTTTTGATTGAGTTTGACTGAGGAAGGAAGGTCGAATTAATTGATAGGTTGACCAATTTTTTTTATAATCTATACCGTTGACTTTGACTAGTTAGGGAAGACCATTGAATGATGTTGATTTTACTTCCACAAGGCCAAAAAATTTAAACTAGCACCTTTGACCAAATTTGACTTTTTCTCTCATCATTGAATGGTTTTTGGATTGATTGACTTGGGATAGTTAAAGTTTGACTTTGAATGGTTTATGGATGTACAATTGAACTATGTATCTCTTGTTGAAAATTGATTGACTAATAGAAGAAGAAAAATTGATCAAAGGATTTTCCCTCTTTTGGGGTTTTCCCCTAGTCTTTAACCAAATCTCTGTGTCTTATTGTCCTTGGCTATCTTCTATTATGCATTTAATGTTTGTTGTTCTGTGTATAATTTCTTATATGTTATTGGGGTGATTGAAATTAGAATAATTTTTTAAAAGTGATTATAAGCACATAGAACGTTGTGTAAAATTAACATGGTTTCATAGCTTACATGAATATTAGCCTAAGGATACTAGATAGAACCCCTTAGAGACACTCTCTCTGCTGATTAGTGATCAAACTTTTGGGCAATATGTCTACCTCCTATTTCAAGATTGAGTATAAGCTTAATGATGCCTCCAAATTTGAAGCATGGAGGGATAGATTTGATATCACACTTGAAGAGAATGATGTGATGGAATATGTGTAGGGTCAATTAGCCAAGCCTCCTAGGAATGCCAACACCAATTCAAAAAAAAATTACAAGAAGTGTGAGATCAATGCCAAGAAAATCATCATTGACTCTCTTAGAGATCATCTCATCACCTATGTGTCCAATATGAATAAGTCAAAGGAGATGCATGAGGTAAATAATATAAGCCAAATCATCTCTTTAAAAAGTCAACTACATGACATCACGATGAAAAATTCTAAACCTATCACAACCTACTTCATAGGGATCTCTCAAATAAGAGATCAACTTGTTCTGAATGGAGAAGTCATATATGATTCAGATCTTGTGCAAATGAATCTTGGAGGGATCCCTATGTTTTGTGAGACATTAATCACAAGCATCAGTTGCATGAAAGAGCTTCTTATACTTGATGAGCTTTTGGGCAATTGCCCTTAAGAGGAATCTAAGCTCATTTCTAGAGGAAGAATCTAGAGGCAACAAGAAGGAGAGCCTACAACCTTCGTAGCCAATGTCAAGAAAGAAAAAGGAAAAGGGAAACCTTTCAAAGGGAAGCCAAAGAAGCTAGCCCCACCATTTAACAACAATTTAAGGGAATTTTCGAAAGTCCAATGCTACAGGTGTGACAAATTTGGCCACATTACTTAAAATTGCCCTCATTGAAGGAACGTTCAAAGGCCTAGCAAAAACAACAATAATGATAACAACAACTACTTTGATCATAGAATCAAAAGAGGAGGTCCTACTTCCCATGAACATTCTGAAGAACCCCAATGCCCTCAAAAGAGGACCATAAATTCCAGGTATGATAATAATGTTTCCAATTCTTAATCTAAATGTGTTTTTGTTGCTATTATTTCTAGCTCTCTTTTAAGTAACATTGGTATATGGATGGTGGATAGTGGGGCATATAAACATTTTACTAGGTATCCAGAATTCCTCTCAAATTTGGTGTAGAGGGAAACTATTGGCACACTATGTCCAAGAGGACCAACAATTGAAAATAAATTAAACTAAAAACTATTTGCAGTAACAAACCCACACAATATATGGACAAATAACTGCAGAAATACACCAACACACAACAAATTAAAACTCACAAATGACATCACACAAAAAATGAAAATAGACACAAGTTGTTGCAAGTAAAACCACTAGATTGGAATTAAATATATAACTATGTTGAAAATAAACTCAACTGATGAAAACAAACATATCACTTTGGAATTCAAACTCCTTAATTAACATAAACAACATTTACAAAATATGCAGGCCTCCTTGCCATGGTGGCAGGGAGGCTTTGTAGCCTCTCCAAACTCCTCACATGTAGCTAACAAGCACCCTCTACCCAATTCCAAAGAATGAAACCCCCATATCTCATTATACCCACACTTCAATAACCCTTAACCTTAAACCTAAGAGGGAATATTTTAATGTTTTTTAATAAAATATCTCTAACTATTTTCCCTCCCTTAGAAATGCACTTCTCATTTTAATTTAATTTAATTTCCTTTACATTTACATATGCATTTTACATTTAATTTTCTAATTAACCCAAGTCCACACTTGGGTTCCAACAAGCCCCCGACACAAATCCTGGCTTATCCTGAGCCAACTACAAGCAGACATCCACACTTAATTGTGTTTTCACTATATGATCCTAATACACCTATAATGTTGAACTATAGGTTGGTCCCTATCCTCTACTTTACTTTGCACTCTCTCCTTACACACCTCTTCCTCTATAGGAGTCCTAGCCTCTTGCTCACAAGGCCACATGTCCTATCTTCTACCGTGGGAATCCCAACCTACTTTGCTCACAAGACCACGCTCTCTTCTTCTCTACTCTATTCTTTCTTTTGCAGCCTACTATTATCTCTCTGTTTCTCTCAGTTATTCCACTATCTATGTCAACTGCACCTATTTGGATTCTCTGCTTACTGTCATTTATCGGTATTGTTGAATTTATTTGTTTCTACTGGGTTGGATTTTTTGGTTATAGCATTGTCTCCCTCTGTGAACTACATGGGTTATTTGAAACAAAGGAAAATAGAAAAAATAAAATGACATCATCACAAATGAATGGTGCAATTTCTGAGAAAAAATTGACATGTAACCAAAATTAAAAATTTTGCTGTACAAATTTATGGGTTTTCCATGTTATGGATTGTGGCTCCCCCGATGCAATTTGCTGCCAAGTTTCTAAACTAGAATCACCATCCTTTGCAATATTTATACCTAGTCTCAACATTTTCTTTACACTCCTTAATTTTGACTATAGCCACCATAAAATCTTGATTCAACACCGCTTGGAACTTAAAGGCTTCAAGCTCTATGTATAGGATGCAGTAGTTTAGCTGCTCACTTTGAGTAACTTTAAAATTGAAAAGGACCATTAAGGAATTCATAGAATTATAATGTTGCCAATGAACTTAGCATGCACAGTGTGGAGATATTGTATCATCAATAAGAAACTCATCATTGCAATATTTGTTTACCACATGTTGCGATGGTGTGAACTTCACATCATCCCTTGAGTGTTGACCCATCTCTCCATGCACCCTCCCAAAGGGGCATCCATGTAGGATCCACAACTCCATTTCTAATCCCAGTTCTCTAGTTGAAGGCAAAGGAGAGGGCTAGATTCCAACATTCATTACTCAAAATTGAGCATGGAGAGGGTTGAAGGACTCATCCTGTGCATATCTCCTTGACACTATACAATTCTCTCCCGTCGTGTAGTGGTCATACTCTACCATGATCTTCTCTCCTCACTACTCATTCGATCTCTAATTAGTGCACCATCCCACTATCCATTGTCATCAAAATCGATAAAAAATTTGGTCAACCCCTGTGCTCCATCCAAATGATATTGTCAATAGCTCATACTAGGAACATAGATAAAAATAAAACTATGGAGATTCTCATTGAGAGAGGAAACTATCAGTGGAAGCGCCTTCAATATCATCACCAATGATTATTTTCAAAGGTAGTGCTTGTCCCTGTAGATAGATTAGTTTCTGGGACTGGGACCTCCATACCTATTAATGGCAACAACACCAACTATTTACATCCCCTATAAGTGCTCCTTAAGACCATAAAATTAGACACAAATCTCTCAATTTCTATACCATACATCTGTCGAATGAAGATTCAATAACCCTTTTCTCACATACTAGAACACATGGAGCTTCTTACATTGTCATTGTTTCCATTGGCTTTAGTTCTCATCCATCAAATTCATTTCTAGGGGCTGGATACACAACAATAACTTCATTATTGATGGACTACTATGCTAACCTTCCAACTTCTCCTTCTTTATCGATACCTAAAGAGACTTCACATCCTCTATAAGAGTGACTTCTTGTGGCTTCTCCACATGTTGTACAATTCCTCTTTATCTGGTTGAAACAAGCTTAGAAAATGGCAGTGGCAGTAGAATCATAAACTCACACATACCCTTGACATGCTTACCCATAGACCTTAGTGGACTATAATGATTTTCCCCCAAGAATGGTGAGATTAACTTAAAATTTTCAATGGTCCTCTCATACATGAAAGGGAGAGAGTCGGTGTCACTTCCAACAATATTAATGACCTCTGTCTTCATCAGGAAAAAATTGCAAGAGCCTTGTGACCAAGAAGAAGCCTTTGGAAACATAGAATTAGCCACCAGACCACTAGGGAGCCAACCGAAATTACGAGTTCTCTGTTAATCACAAGGAACCCAAAAATTTTCAAGCTACAAAGTCAAATATTTTGCATTCTTATTGAAGTTACAGGCTAGCCATGCCCACAACCCACTTCTAAACATAAGTTAGTCCAACTGAGATTCTTGTTATTGTTGTTTCCACTCGAATGAAGAGGTAAACAAAGCATTTCCCAACTGGTGCATTTATTGGTGTGCTCTGGCTAGGAGGACCAACAAGAGAAAATAAATGAAAATTAAAACTACTTGCAACAAGAAACCCACACAATATATAAATTGTACTTTCACACCTCACAGTGTTAATTTGCTTGATTCAAAGATTGGTTGCATAATCTCTTATGTTGATGATTGTATCCAAGGAAAATCCCTAAGGATAATGGAAATCGACCATTATCCTGTTTTGGCTCCTACTCCAAATAGTGTAAGGTATATTTGGGACTTCATACTAGGCAGAACCCCTTGGTTGACATATTATAACACTATCAACAGTTGGCACTAGAAGAAGGGCCAGATGAAAAGTTTTTCCCATTGAGTCTATTTTGAATCTCTTATCTTTAATGGCTCATTCCCAAATAATACTCCCATGATGTTTTTCTAATAAGTCCAATTGTAAACTTTTAATCCCTATGGAACCATTTCATAACTTGTCTCAATTGAATTTTGATGGCAATGGTGGTGCATCCATAACTAAGCATACATCTCTTTTTCTCAAGTTTTTGTGAATTGTAGGAAATCGATTGTGAATATGTTACTTGTGTACTTTTATTCCTCACACTCGAATATCAATTTAACTGATGGTGCCATACCTTACCATCTTCTTCCATTCATTAATTTGAACAAGTTTTCAAGGACATTCATCAAGCTTTTGACAGGTATGATTACCAAGATGTTTATGAAATAATTAATCAAATTATAATGAAGCCTGATGAATCAGTAGAGGATTTTTCCAATAGATTTATTCACCTCTATATGAGTTTCTTGAAGATGGCATGGATTTGTATTTCTTAAAATAAAAGTTTCAACTTTAGTTAAAATCTCCCTACAACATTATGAATCTGAATCCTTGGGTGATTGTGCTCTCCCAACTTTTACAAACCATGGGACACCTCTCATTTAAGAGGAGGAACCTACTATTCCTTTTGTTCCTTGTCCTCTTCCTTTCTTAGTACCAATTTGGGTAACTCCTTGTTATGATTTTGAAGTTGGGAAATCTAGTAATCAAATTGTTGATCCATCTTTTCAACCTTCATCCACTTCCCATGATTTAGATCCAATTGATGAAAAATTGGAATTGTTCATGAAAATTGAGGTGGAGTATGGTCCCTTGAGTGTCCAAGATCACATAAATACACCTGAATTTGTTTCAATTGAAAGTTGTGTTTCTTCAAGGGAAACTTATAACCCTCTATCATTTACATGTCATAAACCTCTATACCTTGATCTGCTTGATCAACCTATCCCACCAGGTAGTTCTTCAGATTCTTTTTATTCTCAAGTTGTTGGTCCAAATTGTGATGAGGTAAAAAGTGATCATATTTCATAGGTGTAGGAGCATAAAGGTGAATGCACTTTTGATCTCTCTTTCCTATTTCAAAATCCTTCATTGTTAAGATGATGTCCCTTTCTTGGCTGATTTAGAACTTGATAATCTTGGCAGTAAATAAAATGAAATCAAAGCCCTTAATTAGAATGAAGTTTTAGACAACCATCACCCTGACAAAAATGGCTCCATTGATAGGCATGGTGATGAGTGTCGAAGTGCATTAGATAATCTCTTGCTTTCATAAGAAGACTTGGATTTGTGAAGCTTTGATATGGAATATGATCTAATCATAGAAGAGTTTTTCACAGGAATTTCTTCCTCAACTCACCAGTCCTTATGTGGAGATGTGTGTAGTGAATCAATTGATATATCATGTTATTCTAATCCACATCCCGATGAATACAGTTTGAAATCCACACAAGATGATAAATTTTCCCATGTTGAAGCCAATGTGGTAATTGTTGAACATATCTCCAATAATTTGGGTAATATATTTGGTGATGTTGACACATCCAATGAGACTATCCAACATCTGTCATTTGGTTCATAATGTTCCTGCTGAAAGTATTGATGATAGCTATCCTCACATGAATGTTGACCTGACCATGCTTTCAAAATTCAATAATTCAACATTTGAAATTTCAAGGTCCAGTCAGGAAGTCGAGGTTCTTCAACTTCGACTGATGGTTATGTTAGGTTCTCACAATCCTAATAAAATATTTGAACTAGTAATTCTCTCGCATAATTATTTCTCAACATTTCTTCATTGGATGTAAGTTCTTTCTCAAATATTTTTTTAGCATTTTCAAGTTGATTTTCTTAGTCGTAGGGAGTAAAATATTTGATCAGATAAAATATTCCCATTTAGCTAATCATTCTTTGTGAAAATAAATTTCATCTAACCTTTAATTGAAATGCATATCCTTCCTAAATTTACTGATCCATGAATCCTATCATTCTCATTATTAAGATAAATATCATCATTGGCTGAAGAACTCATATTTATTAAGTGCTTTTGTGAACAATCAACTCCTAATCTTCATTGTGAATTTTATTAAACTAATCATTTTTTATTAGGCCCACTCAATCTTTTTGAGCAACATTCAATTCTTGAATCAATTAGTGGATCGAAAATCCCATGATGATATGGATTGTAGATTTGATTTGACATATCCTTCTAACATTTTGTCAGCATGTTATTTTAATTAGCTTCCCATATTTACAACGTCAACACTTATTTTTAATTTCCCAAGCTTTTATATTACTGGTTGGGTATGGAATTGGACATAAAGGGCATCAATCGAGAATCAATAATATTATATGTCAAGACACCAATCTAATCATAACACTCGATTTAACAATTGTCATTTCAATCATCATTTTCCCACTAGTATATCTAATGATAGTTGTTTTATATTGATTGATATAGTTTAAACCATTTATCTTCATGATTTATCATTTCATTGTTCATATACTTGACAAACAGTTGAGGCACTTCATCCTTTGTTGATGGTTATGTCGGGTTATCACTATCTTGATAAGGTTTCTCCACGAGATCAGGTTATCTTTTCCTTGCAAGATTCTCCCCATGATTCAGATGTGATAATTGAAAGTTCACTCCCAAGCATTTCAGGGTTTTTAAAAGGATTGTCTTGATTTCCATGATTGAACCTATGATTGGATAGAGATATCTTACTTAGCGAGCTCTATTTTTAATAACAAGTTTTGACCTTACTTGATGTTTGCTAAGGATGAAAATACAAATGAATGTACATTCACAAGAAGTTTTTGAGGTTTGTATGAATGTTGTTCAAATATAAAAGGTAAGGATGCAGGCTGGTTAAGGTTATCCTTTAACAAAGACCTTAAATTTGTGCAATGTAGTCAAATTTATATTTTTACTTTTGCACATTTATTTATATTGTTTTTAATTGCTTGTATCTTTCTATTTGCAGGTTGGGAGAAGCTTAAGTGGATACATTGGAAATTTCATTTCACTTAGTCCTAACTTTCTAGCCTATTATATTAGCATTAGTTCTAGTTGCATTCCATTTCCCTTTGCATTGCATTCACCCTACATTTTTCTCCGTATCTAGTTTGTGTATTTTCTTAATCTCTTGTTTCATGCCTTTCATGTTTCTTTTCTTTGAGTCTTGAATTTTTCTTTTTATGTTGTCCCTATTTCTTGTTAGGAATTTTATTTTCATTTCTTTTTAATAAAACCATGCATGAAAACTACTCTTGTTTGGCTCAAAAGACAATGTGGAAAAGTTTGAAAAGGAAATTGTGATGACGAGCAACTCTTGCCTAATATTTCTTCCAACTTCTTTGTCTTTGTATACATCTTTAAGGTAAATGATGTCTCAATGGAGAATATAATCCAATTGAAAGGAAAAATTTGAGTAGAACCATGACACCCATATCTATTCTAGGATCCTCATTCCTAACTCGATATTGTAATTAAATCATGTTTTATATTGATGATATAATCAAGTAGAGAAGGGAAAGGGGAAAATCAATAGTGAGCATATCAATATCAGAGGTATATATAACTATATCTGTAGGAACAACCTCTCTCGCTCTCAATAAGTTGGGATCTCTATTCCACCCCAATGAAATAATAAGTTCCTAAGCATATTTTAACTAAATAATAAAATAAAGGGTGAAAGAAAAGAAAATCTTCCCGTGCAAAGAGGTGAAGAAAGAAAATTTGTCGAGGTACTAACTAGGCTCACTGGCAACAAAGAAATTCTTGTGTTTTATTGTCACTGCGACAAACACCCTCGAAAATTTGGTCTACACTTCAATTTTGGAGCCTACTATGGATCTTGCGATTTTTTGTTCCATAGTCACTTTATGCACGATCGATGCTTTGTTTGTAAGTGTCAAAGTCACCTACTCACGTCTGCTCAGTTCATAGTAAGTCATGAGCACACTCTTTTATGCAAGATTGGACAAGCATAGCACAATTCCATCAAGAAATTACCTATGCAATGTTTAGCCTATGTCAATAGTCAGTGTGCACTTTCATTGACAATCTGTCACTTTGTTTGTGATTCTTCTTCTATTTTCTGTGAGTTTTTCCAACTGTCACTTTTGCGCACCTTCGCTCTTGTAAGTGTCACTTTCATATTTACGACTATGTATTTTTATTATTTTCACTTTAATGAGTTTCATTTTCATGTTATATTCATTCTGGAATGTGTCGCTTTCAATTTCATTCACATTATGCAAGTGTTGTTTGCACTTTCCTCTTGTTGTCATAAGTATCGTCTTTATGTGGAAAGTATCACACATTGCACATATGTAGTTTTGGTTTGTTTTAAGGGGTAAAATGGATGTTAAAGAGTCATTCTTACCATGTATACATGTATCACATTCAATCCCAAAGTTTCAAGCATTTTCACACAAGTGTCATCACTGTTGCTGCAAAGTGTATCTTTAGTGTCGCACTTGGGAAAAGTTGTCACAATGTTGTCACATTGAGGGAAGTATGTTTTTCATGTGTTCATTGTGATCAATGTGTGCATCATTAAATTTTCTAACTGTGTGATCATACTTAAGTTTTTTCATTGTTCACTTTGGCCTCACTAATCCCACACTTAGCCAAATCCAGAAAAGTTACTTCCCAAGCAACTTGACCTCACTCAACCTTCCTAAATTTTAAACCATGTAGTCTTAGTCCTCAAGCTTCAACCTTGCCTCTTGGAACTACGCAATGCATAGTCCTTGCCTTCCATAACTGTACATTGTATAGTATCAGTGATTAGCCTCAACCCTTGATCTCCAGAAATGTGCAGTCACTTCCCGCAGTCATCCCCTTTTGTACACATCACAGTCTCAAGCAACAAGCCTCCAACTTGACCTCTTGAACTATGCAACTGCACAATGCCTTGGCCTCTATCCTTCAAGAACTGCACAATGGGAAACCTCAAGCCTCAAGCCTTCAACCCAACCCCTTGAGCCCCTCAACTACGTAATTTTCTATAATTGGCCTGCCTGAGCTGTGCACTATGCAGTCTCAAGGATTAGTCCTAGACCTTGACCTCCTGAGCTATGCAACTACATAATCCCTGAACCTATCTTCCAATCTAACACCTAGTTCCAACTCAGTCAGTGGTTATCATGAAGCATGTTATACTAGGGGTTTATTAGACTGATGGCGTCTCGTCATGAGTGGATTTCAGTTGCAGGTTTCATTTCATGTCATGAAAGGATAATTATGAAGGAGATGAATACTCTGACCTTGCTAGAATACACCTTCATAGTTGTAAAGACAAGTTGATCAATCAAGCCAAAACAAAGGGACACTAGATCATTAGAAATCAAGACCACATTGAAGACTCCTTACTTTCAAGCCATATGAAGGAGGAAGAAGAAGAACATTCACTATCTCTCAATAAGACTCAAATATAGTAGTAACAAGAATGGATTGACATTTCCATGTCGTCATGTAGTCCATGTCATCAATGTCTTGTCATATATTTCAAAGTTTCATGTCATCATTGGCCATGTCATTTTTGGATTATGTAGTTTCCATGCATATGAAATGTAATGTAAAGTGGAAGTACAAGAGCCATGTATAGAATGTAAAAAGTCATCATGGAGTCAAAAGGTCATAGAGAAGTCAAATAGTCATGAGGGTAGTCCAAGAGTCACAAGGGAGGTGAATGTTCAACCCATTTGTTATATGTACACCCTAATAGCTCATTAAATGACTTTTCACCTTGGCTCCTCCTACCAGCCATTAGAGAGGAAAGTAATTCTTTTGGAGGAGCAAGTGGTTTCTCTAATGCTCCACTACTGGGGATAGTGGTGTTCAATGTCTTGATGTATCTTGGAACTTTTTATTAATTCAGAAACTCATTGAGCCAACACACTTTCATGCGTATGTTGTAAATATTGTAAGACTATTCTTTGAATGTTTGTGATGTATGTTGTTTTCATCTGTACTAGGAAATTGAAGTATTTCAGTGGCTTTGGTACTTATCTTATTGAAGGTGTGTTGTATGCATTTTAACAATTGTTGCTTCTATGTGAACTATTTTTCTAGTTTTCCAATGATTCATTCATATGTACATGCTTGTGTGTATTTTCTAGATTAGTACTATTGAGCCTACTTGTGATTCTATGATCTGTCATTCCTTGATTGATTATAGTCCCTTCATGGTCGGTTGATGTTTCTTAACTGACAAAGTCGCTTGCTTACACATGCTTATCTTTTGATGCATTCACAAGCACACCTATTTCAAGCAAGCCTAGCAGTCAAAGTACACTCTAGAAAGCCAATCCGTGCATAATCCTTGCTAACAGTGATTGTGTAGTTCCTAGAGACAAAGATTGTGCATTCCTTATTGACAGTAAATGCACAATCCCAAGATTTGTAGGCAATTGTATCATCTCTTGGGTGAGTTTTCTCAAATGTCACTTTTGTGTGCTTTGGTTTTCATTAGTGTTGCTTTCACTTTTAGGACTTTCATTTTTACTTTCTTTCACTTTCACAAGTGGTGCTTTCATGTTCTCTTCACTATAGCATGTGTCTATTTCACTTTCTTTAGCTTTTAAAAGTGTTGTTTTCATGTTTTCTTACTGTCACAGCTGTCACTTTTGATGATTTTCACTCCTCCATGTGTCGCATATTAGTGCACCACTAGAGGCTACCCTAGCACATTCTTTTGCATTAGTTGTTCCTATATCTCATAAGAATATGTACTAGACACTTCCCCACAACTTAGTTCATTGTTTAGTTGTAGTCAATGCTCATGTTGTTACTTGTATTTTAAGTGTCACAAAGTGATGTTTCTACTATCGCACTTAGAAATAAGTGTCGCTCTGCTATCATTTCAAGGTATGCATGTGGATTTTGATTTCTATGGAATGTGTTGATGCTATATGATTTTTATATCACCATTTCATGAATTTATTGGATGTTTCATTCCCTCTTGCCTCACTGATCCCACACTTAGCCATTTTGGATCCTTCATTGTCTTTGCAACTTGCTCATTCTTCAAACAACATTTCTCCCTCCTAAGACTACACATTGTGCATTACCAGGCCATAGTGAAGCCCTGTTGTCTCTTGAAACTACGCTTTGCACAATCCTAGAAGAAAGTCTCCCTCCTCCATCTACACAATCAGAAACCTTGTAACTTAAGCCATCAACTTAGTTGACTAGCCATGTTAACTGTGGAATCATTATTCCCTCTTGTCCTATACTATGCATTGCATAATTTTAGTGAGTAGTCATGCCTCTTTGTGTCGCTAACTTTCCCAAATGCACAATTACCTAAGCCTTCTCCTCAGTCACTACACATTACATAGCTCCAATAAGAAACCCTACCTCCTTGTCTCTCTGACTTGCCCAATTGTGCAATTACCTTCACTAGGAGAGCCTCCTACTGTGCATTCTACAGTTCCAGTGAGCAAGGATTCACTACTAAGTCACTAATCTCCTCAACTGCATAATTCACTGAGCTTGTCCCCAATCATTACGAATTTCACAGTTATAATGACTAGTCCTACTGATTAAGAACCCTCATTTCATAGTCATTTGACCTAGATTTCTCCCTGCCATGCATTGCATAGTTCTGTTCAACAATGAGGCCTTCCTCAGTCCCTGTGATGCCCAACTGTGCAATCCTTGTCTCCTTCTTATTGGGCACTCCTCACTATATATCATCAGTCAACAATCTCAGTACCTTGCCTCCTAGACTCCCTCACTATGAAAAAAGATTTTTCAAGCCCTCCTATACTACTCAGTGTGAGTTGTATTCAAAAGTGTAGCCTCCTTGAGGTGCTAAAGTACTCAACTGCACAATTCCCAACCTCTTTCCCTTAAAACCCTTGCATGTTTCCTCATCCCAACTAGCATCTTCCATGAGTAAGGAGACATAGTATAGATGGTTCTTGAACTGATGTTGGCTTGCCAATGGGAAGAACATCAAGGGACCATTCCCTTCTAGTAGTAATATATCTAAGTATTTTCTTCATCTTATTCTTTTTGATCTTTGTGGGCCTATGTCGATGAAATCTCTCAGAGGATATTTATACTATGTGATATTTATTTATGACTATTATCGCAAAACTTGGATCTTCTAATTGAATACTAAGGACTAGGTTTTTGATGTATTCATGGATTTCAAGGATCTTGTGGAAAATAAAACTGGTAAGAAGATCAAGATCCTGAGGATAGATAATGGAGGAGAATACACTTCAAATGAGTTCAAAGACTTCTACAAAGAGGCTAGGATTAAGAGGTAGTTCATTGTTCCATACAACCCTCAACAAAATGGAGTTGTTAAGGGGACGAATAGGTCCATCATGGAAGCATCCAAAGCCATAATTCATGATCAAAATCTTCATATGTTTTCATGGGGATAATCTATGAACATTGCTATGTATGTCGAAAATAGGAGTCCTCATCATGCCTTGGGAGGCAAGACTCCTAAAGAAATATTTACATGTGTGAAATCAAAAGTTGGACATTTAAGGATATTTTGTTTCCCTATCTACTTTCATGTACCAAAGGAGCAGAGGTCAAATCTAGAGGCTTCCAGAAAGAAATGTACATTCATTGGCTATTGTGAAAATTCTAAAGCTTACAGGATATATGTGCTAGGTTAGAGGAACATTAATTTCAGTTGGGATGTGATTTTTGATGAAGACGATGCTCTTGGGAAAGCTAGGGACTCCCCTGTCCCTATCATCTCTAAGATAGTAGATGATTCTATGGATGTAGATGCAGAGCCATCCATGCCCGAGCTGGACCTTGCAAAAGGGATTATGGCACCCATGGATCCTCTGTATCATCTTCCTTGTGATCCTCCCATGAGGAAGAGACCTCTATGGCTTTGTGATTCTTTATATAATGTTGAGAGACACTTATCCATGAGAGGAACCTTTAGAGAGATAAAAAAACCTCACATATATCAGGGATATGCTTCCTTAATGATTGGCATCATGCAATTTGAACTATGAAACTATGAAGAAGAGGTGAAGGAACATGTTTGGAGAAATGCCATGGTTAAAGAATATGAGTCCATCATGAAGAATTATGTATGGGACATGATTCTGAGATTTAAGGGGAAGTCTATTGTGACTTTCAAGTGGTTGAACAAAATCAAACATGCATTTTATGGTAGCACTGAGAAGTTCAAGGTGAGATTTGTGGCTAGAGGTTTCTCCCAGAAAGAGGGAGAATATTATGATGGGATATTTGCATATATTACACGATACACTACCATTTGGTCCATCATTTCTCTTATTTATAACTAGGGTTGGAGTCTTCATTAAATGGATGTGAAGACAACTTTATTCATGACATAATTAAGGAATAGGGCTACATGGAATAACCACAGGGCATTGAGGAACATGACTAGGAAACCCATGTTTGTAGATTGAATTAATCCCTTTATGGATTGAAGCAAGCCTTAGGGATTGGTATTGTCAGATTGATGGATACCCAATGAATATGGGATTCACTAGAAGTAGTGTCAATCTGAACCTATACTTCAAGGTTGTGCAAGGTATTCCCTTGATTTTGGCTTTATATGTTGATGAATTATTCTAGACAGGAGCAAAGCCTTTGATCATTCAGTGTAAGAGGGAGCTTACCTTTGAGTTTGAGATGAAAGATATTGGGTTGATGCACTACTTCCTACTCTCAGAGGTGTGGCAAAGACCTGGTGAGATTTTCCTTATCCAAGGAAGATATATTGTCAAAATCTTGGAGAGATTTGGGATGGTGGATTGCAAATCTGTGGCCACACGAATGGAGGAAAACTTCAAGAAGTTGTGTGGTGAAGTTGTGAGACCATATCTAGTAGATACTTCTATGTACCAACAACTAATTGGGGCACTGATGTTTATGGTCAACACAAGACCAGGCATATGTTTTTCTATTAGCACCTTGAGACAGTTCATGGTGGAATCTTTGCATGCTTATTGGGTGGCTACAAAACATGCATTGAGATATCTATATGGGACGATCAACTATGGATTGAGATATAACTTTGGTGATGAGTTGATAATGCATGGATATACATATGTATATTGGGTTGGGAGTGTTACTAATAGATTGATCATATTAGGATACATACATACATACATACATACATACATACATACATACATACATACATACATACATACATACATATATATATATATTATATATAGATATTATATATATATTATATAATATATAGATATATAGATATATATATATATATTTAACTTGGGGTTTGCCATGATTTCTTAGATGAGTAGGAAGGAAAAGCCTATTGTTCTCAGTACAATCTAGGAAGAGTATATTGTAGCTAGTATGGCTATCTACGAGGCAATGTGTTTTTGGAAGCTCTTTGTAGATATGCTTGAGCAGGTTCTTTATACGACTTTGATATACTGTGACAATCAAAGCGGGATCCAAATTTCAGAGAATCTAGTATTCCATGATAGGTCGAAGCACATCGAGATCAAGTACCACTTTATCAGTGATATGGTACTACGAGGAGTATTGAGGCTTCAACACATCACAATTGATGAGAAGGTTGCAGACATTGTCACCAAGCCATTTCCAAAAGTGAAGTTCATATTATTTAAAGAGCATCTTGGAGTGCAAGAGGATGTATCCCTCCCTGGGAGGGAACATTGTTGATCAAGAACAATGAACATATGCATGCCCTCGTCTTTATGACTAGCCAAGGACTTTGTGAAGGGGATTGTGTGGCTAGATTTGTGGGTGAGGGTGCTCCTTAAATTCATGGACTTGGTTGAGTACATACTCCAGTATGCATCCTACCCACAATCCACCCTTATAAAGGGGGCCATGGACTCAGTTAATCTTGTTGGGTTTTCTTTCCATATTGGCCACATGGGAGAGGAGACTTAGAGTTTGGATGATTTTTACGAAGGTCATTTTATGACTCCCATGGACTTGGTTGTGGTAAATTGATCTTACATAAGTATTAGATGCATTTGTTCTACCACTTGATTACCGAGGATCAAGATGGATGAGGGTCAGTAAGTGGACATAGGGTTTGGATGATCTTTACCAAGGTCATTTTATGACTTCCATGGACTTGGTTGTGGTAAATCAATCTCCCCTATTATCATGTGGATCATTCTTCTTCTTTTATGGAGATGAGATGAGATGAGATGTGCTTCTCTTATGATGAGACATGTACATTTGATATGACATGTACATTTGAGATGAGACTTATTTAGTAGCCAAAAATTCCTCCCTAGCTGAGAGGGAGTGTTAAAATTGGTAGTTAGAGGAAGAATTTTCCCAAGGAGAAGCCCAAATACCCCAAGGAGTAAGCTCTCTTCTGCAAAGAAATTTTCAAATGGTCAAAGGAAAATTTCTTCTTTGTGTTTGACAAGTTGGCCCCACTAAGGATAAATTATCCCTCCATGACCTCACATAAACAGACCATCATTGACCTCACTTGGAGAATCATCCCATCACTTCACATATCACACTAAATAGGCTCATGCATCTTTGAAATTGCAGGAGACATTCCACATGTGCGAAGGAGAGGGAGAGGATTATGATCTACATTGAATTTTTGTTTTGGGAATGTGCTGACAAGTGTTGACTCTGTTTGACTTGGGTTGATTTGACTTGGTTTTACCAAATTTATTTATGTTTTGGGAGGATGAATTGAGGGATACTTTGATCGATATTTTCTAGGAACTTTCACTGAGGTTGACCACAGGGTTGATAAGGGTTTTACTATAGGTCAGACTTGATATTTTATCTCTCCTTTGTTTGATATTTTTGTTGTTGTTTTGATCGATTTTTAATCAAGAAGGAAGGTTGAATTCATTTCTAGGTTGACCAAATTTTTCTAAGCAGTTGGAGCTTTGAATTTGACTGGTTAGGGTAGGCAGGGCTGAAAATTGCAGATTGGTATCTTTGACCAGATTTGACTTTCTCTCTCATCATTGAATGATTTTTGGATTAGTTAACTTGGAATAGTCAAAGTTTGACTTTGATTGGTTTATGCATGTATAATTGGAATATGTATATCTTGTTGAACATTAATTGGCTAATAGAAGAGTATGAATTAATCAAAGGGTTTTCCCCCTTGTGGGGCTTTTCCCTATTCTTTGACCAACTCTTTATGTCTCATTATGCTTGGCTATATTCTATTTTGCATTTGTTGTTTACTGTTCTATCTATAATTTATTATCTATTATTGGGGTGATTGAAATTGGAAGACATTGTTTAAAGTGATTTTAACAACTGTATAGAACACAGTGGAAAATTAACAAATTGGAGACAACATATTTTATTGATCGTAGCTCTGTGACGTGCATGGTTTGAACACATTATGATTAGTCACATTGGTAAGATCTTTGTGACATGACTTTGTAACTGACCCATATTGGAAATAACAATATTTTGATTAGTTGCATTGGTCACAACTCTTTGACATAGATAGTCTGACATGTCCCATAAGAAGCAACTCACAGTGTAGTTGGTATTGAGATTGTATAATGTATCCAAGGGCCAGAGTTCAAACTACAATGGTTTTCAGGTCAAAAAATTTAGTTTTTTAAGTTTCACCATAAGTTACATTTTGTCGGTTGATTAAGAGGCCAAAGATGTAAATTTTGTACAAAGGATATTAGGAAAAGGCTATTTTGTAGAATGCACCTCGAAAGGGCCATTCTATTACACACTTACTATTTAATATTTTATTTTATATCATTTTTGGAGGGTTTTGATAGGCCCACATGGTAGCGATGATGATGTGGCATCCAGTAATGATGCCACATGGCATGCCAACAAGGAGTTTTTGGTTGGACAATGAGCAAAAATATAGATGACACGTGGCCCACTTAAAATTATCCACGTGACAAGCGTAACATCATGATGACATTAGCAAGTGGATGACCAATGACCCTTATTCCCCGAATTTATAGAACAATCACAATGATAAAAAAATATAACAAATTAAAGGAGGGGGCTAAATCTATATGTGTCGAACACATAGCTCATATTGATCAGTCATATTTATTAAATCCCCAAGTTCACCAGCACAAAGGTCGGCCCTTGGGTCGGATCTCATAGTATTTAGTTAATAGAAGTCGTGATCAACAGAAAGGAACGACTTTAGAAGCTAGACTAAAGTGGTGTTTTTTGGGAGGTTTCAGGGTTGAAACCCTGTAACATTTTTGGTTTTTTGTAGCTCTATGACATGGATGTTCTAAACGTGATTGGTCATTCGTCATAGCTCTATGATGTGGTTTTCTAATTGACTTGGATTGGCCACATATTTTATTGGTCATAGCTATGTGACGTGGATGGTATAAACATTGTGATTGGTTTCGTTGGTAATAGCTCTCTAATGTGGATGGTATGAACAATTTCTGATTGGTCATGCTTGTCATGGCACTATGACATGGACGATCTGAACATTTCATGATTGGTTGTTGGTCATAACTCTTTGTCATGGTCCTGTGACTAGCCCAGATTGGCCACAACACATTTTTTTAATCATAGCTATGTGATGTGCAATGTATGAACACATTGTGGTTGGATGCATTGGTCATAACTCTATGATGTGGTTTTGTTACTAACCCAAATTAGCAACAACAATATTTTGATTAGTTGCATTGGTCACAACTCCTTGACATAGATAGTCTTATGTATCCCACATGAAGAAACAACATAATTGGTATTGAGTTTGTATAATGTAGCCGAGGTCTCATGTACGAATCATGATGGTTTTCAGGTCAGAAAATTTATGTTTTATGCCCCCGCCTCCCCCATAAGTTACATTTTGTCGAATTATTAAGAGGCCAAAGATGTACATTTTGTAGAAGGGTTGTTGGGAAAATGATATTTTGTAGAATGCACCCTAAAAGGACCATTCCGTTGAATACATAATTTAATTTCTAATTTTATATGGTTTTTGAAGGTTTTCGGGCTCATTTCAAAGCCAAATTTGATTATGAAAGAAGCATGTTGACCAGGATTTAGTGGTGAACATTCTTTAAGGCATGAAAATCCTTTATGATATATATTTTATGTAGAGGATCAATGTTATGTGTTTTGGGGGCTTATGAGCAGGTTGTATTTAGTTTTGTGTATATGGCTAGAACAGGTTTTGAGAAGGGTTTTATGTGATTAGATTGATGAACAAATTGTAACAACAAGGCATGCATAAGATATGACAGGTTGATGACAACATTGTGACAAAAACAACATGATTATTTTTGAAGACCTACATTGAGGAGCATGTGGATCAAGTTTGAAATGTTATGAGAAGTGGTCCACAAAAAGTTAAAGGAATTGGGTACCTCCATTGAGGTCAGTACCTTAATTAGGTTGAATCTTACAAGTAGGAGCTTGCACATTTTTGAGGTTGGTGCCTCAATTAGGTTGTAGCCCATTGCAAGTGGCCACTTGCACATTTTCGAGGTTGGCGCCAATTGCAAGTAGTTTCTTGCACATATTGTGGGTGGGTGCTTCCAACAGGTCAGTGCCTACAAATCTATGTAATGTATTGAAGAAGAAGAAGAAGAAAATAATTTGTGGTTTTTTCTTGTAAGAGTTTCCATGTAAAACCTTGTGTCCTCTTATGTTGATGTCATGATGGCTTATTGATGCACGATCTCATTTATTGTTATGATGCAAATTATTATGGTATAATGGTATATGCTTTGTTTATTGATGAAATGTTTTGAAACAATAAGTATTACATTAAACTAATTCACCCCCCTTCTTAGTGTGATATTTGGTCTAACAATTTTGAAATAACTAAGTTCATATTTTTCCTCAGGACAAAGTTTTTAAATCTATGTAATATGAGTGTCTTAGGGCTTTCATATGACACTAAATCCATTTTTGCATTCAAAAATTCAATTTAAACAATGAAAAATTATGATCTTACCAAATATCATATCATTGTATTCTTGTGAAAATGACCAAAAATAGAATATTTAGAGACGACCTATAAAAACATGAAAATAAGAACATGTTGATGCCTCGACAATCATTACAACAACATCGGGGAAAACCACTCGGTCCAGACCTTAATGCAACTCCTTTTCCATTTGGGATGGTGGCTCCGACTGGAGATAATGGGACCAGTTTCCCAATGATGAATAAAAAGGGGGATGGATGAGTGACTGGTTTTCTAATAAGTGATAATGGATGGATGACTTAATCTAAAAAGCGAAAATACAAATAACTATTCTATCCCGAGAAATTTCTATTCCTAAGTGCAACGTTTGATAATCTCTATTCAGAAATAAGCATATAGATGACTCTATTTAATAAACATAGACATTCATTCATATAATAATTGCTTTGTTCAAATAGTTGAACAAAGAAATTAATAAAACATTGTTACACTTGTCTTTTATATATTACTGATACATATATGACTAAATGAAAAGCATCTTGTAGACATCCAATAGTGAAAAATATAAAGAATGTTGTTGAGACACATGCATATATTCAATAATAGCAAGGGTAATCAAATAACAATTCACTTAAAAAAAAAATGAATTCAGAACATAGATAGTAGTACCATATGTGCTACAAATCATTCCCAACATCAATCGCAATTCGAATTCCTTCTTTCAACTCAAAGATACTTTTAAATAAAGGCAGTAGTACACATCCACATAAAAGCTTCGTTGTCAAAAATTGGAATATTTGGCCTAGTCTTTATAAAAAAATATACCTGAAGTACAGTAGTGCAACTTCAAGTTTGAGTCTTATACAAAAACTGATGACCCTTTCTAAATGCATGAAAGGGTCTATAAATACTTAATTAAACTACTACCTACAAAAATAAAATGTTATTTAATTGGTACAACTTGATCTTGAATATCTTCTCCATAGTAATTTGGTAGTTGGCAGCATGATTCATCATTTTGGCTGTTTTCCCTTTGATCTGAGTTGGCATATCACTAGCATCAGTTCCACTTCTCGAGGGCGGCTGAGACGAGAATGGAGCTGAGCTGAGTATGTGGCATCGTGTATATTGGGAATGATACACCCGATTGCATCTGTTAGACACTAGAGGGCGGCTCTTTGGCTGTATGGTTTTACTAGGAACAACCAATAGGTGTTCCAAGTTAAACTTTGAATACCTGCAATTAACCTGCCATTCTTTTCCAGCTCTTGATAACATGATTGCTCCAATGTTTTATCCGATAGCAATTTACCTGGTGTACATTGCGAGATCATATTAGATAAATAGAGAGTATTGTTAATTAATTCAATCAAATTACTTGTGGATAATTTGCATCTAGAAACTTCTCTCTCTGCCTTCATCAACTGGGACTGCCATTCCAAGAATATGATTTCTTTATGTGATTCTAGGATTTTAGGCAAATTTGCTGCCTGTCCCTCACTAGTATCCTGCCAAGTAAGAAAATCTGTTAAGGTCTCATCGGTCTGCTCTAAGTCCTATCTAGCATCGACTGATTTATCAATTATTGATACTGTTATGTCACATAGGGGCTCAACTTGAGAAATTTTATGACATAATAGTCTTATTTGTGTTACCAGTGCCTTATTAATCTGTAATGCTTTTGCTCTGAAATTTGCAGGCTGCGGAAGACTCTTGAACTTCTTTATTTGAAGTGATAATTGAGCAATTTGCTCATCTTTTTTCTTCACCATTAGTTCATTCATCGTCTTCAATTTTTCCAACGCTTCTGATAATTCTATCTGCCTTTGAATCGCGCTTGAATCTACCCTTTGTTTTTCTTCAAGTAGCTGCTTATTCAGTTGATTATTTAACTGTTGCTGTGTTAACAATTGTTGTTCTAATTGTTCAACTTTGTGTTGTGCCTCCAATAGTTATGTTTGTAACAAAATAATTGCCTGGTCTTTTTCTTTTAGCAAATTACTCACTTCCGATGCCTTGTCCATGGCGGTCGCCAAATAGGCTCTGGCATACTGGGACAAATTTGTTAGGTCATCGGAAGGATCAAACTCCTCTTCCCAAACTAAATTGGTTGTCTCTATTTGTTCAGGGAATAGAGAAGGTTGATCAATCCTTCTCCTTTTCCACTGTTGCTTTACTACGGCCCTATGTTTTGGGCTATAAAAGACATCCAATGGAGGTATATCCTCCACCTGCAAAATGATTTGATCCGAAGGATCTTTCAGAATTATTTCTAAGTCTGTACTAGGGGGTAGGCCACTGGTTCCTTCACTTGGAACCTTTTTTAACGCTGTATCCTGTGTATCTGTCACTTTGGGTGTATTGACATCTTTTGAGCTTTCTAGATTTCTTATGATGGAATCGAATTGCTGCCATTCTTGGAGCAATTTCGGGTCAATCTGGGTATCGAAATTCACATCCTTGTTGCTCTTATCCTGCTCTTTTTTCTATTCCTCCTCATGTATTTTCTCTTTCTCTTTCCTTCGCGCTTCCTCCTGCTCTTTCCTCTGCACTTCCTCCTGCTCTTTCCTCTAGACTTCCTCCTGCTCTTTTCTTTGGACTTCTTCAAAAATTTCTAATGTAGCAGGAGGTTCGTCGGTAAGTCGCTGTTCAGGCTCGCTTGATTGTGTCATCGGGGTAGTAGCTAGTAAATCTAGAGGCAGAGTTTGCAACCTCTGCTCTTTGAGTTTGTTGAATTCCACTAACCCGTCGTTGTGATATCTCATTTTAGCTGGTGTTTGAACCTGAAATAATGAATCCGCCGAAGAAAATAGGTCATCAAACTCATCTTCTTTATGTTCAAACTTAGTGAGTTTTGCCTGTTCAAGTACATTATAGACGATTTTTCTTGGGTCAAACCGTCTATTAGGAAGGGTGGCGAGATTCAGTATATTTATCTTTTCTACTTCTTTCTCTGCATGCTTATAGTCATGCAGAGTGTAAGCACCACAACTTAGAGGAAAAGGAGGCCAAACTTGCTTCTTTGAATTCCTTAGAGTCTTGGTTGCTCTTGCGGACGTAATCTGATATGCTATTTCTCTAGCCAATAGTTTGTCGGGTATGTACAAGGGAAGAACTTGAGGCCTGGCAAGGCTGCCGAAAACTCTAATATATGTAAATTTATCCTCTCCGAACCAGTTTCCTAGGGCGATTAAGTCAATCTCTGCTTGCGAGGAAATCTTCGGAGCAGGCTTGTCAAAAATTGCATAGTAAATGGGCAACATAAATCCATTACAAACTTGATACAGGTGGTCTTTATAATGGGCTTTCCACAACTTCTGGTAATAGATACGAATCGGCATGGGGTCCATCTCCACCCCAACATAGGAAATTTGGAGTTAAAACAAAGAGTATCTAAGATGTAGGCAATATAATAAAATGGGGGAACAGACCTATCGGTAATGCAAGTTTTATTTATGAACTCAAGAATAGCAGTTGCTAACTTATCAGATAATATATTTTCCCAATCCATTATTTCGCTATTGACTGCTGCTTCCATTAAAGGAACCATCTCTATTGAGAATTTTGAGGAATCATGCAATCCCCAAATTATACACATCATCGCCCCAACGTAACAATAAGGAGAACATAATGAATCGACAGAGTACTTACCCGAGGACTCATGCTTGTGTCTTGCGGGGTTCTATCTCCACTCCCATATAGGTGTCGATTCAGTTTCATTTTCATCTCTGAACTTCTCCAGAAATGTTTTTTTATACTTCTTTTATGGTTCAGGAAAATGGTACATTTGTCTCAAATCATTGGGTTGAAACGAGCCGAAGACTCTCCCGTCGATTGTGCAAAATGTTCTATTTGTAACCGGGATTTCCTCAACTGCCCACCTTACTACATCTGTGTATGGAAGAATTTTCTCTCGAGCCGCTATTCGGTGTAAGTAGGAATCGGCTAAATCCTTTAGGGTAGCCTCGGACTTTCGGTTTGAACCTGATGTAGCTTGTAAAGATACCGCTTCAGGCTCTTCGGCTTCAACTAGATTATAGATGCTTTGCCAGCTAGTATTACCGAGACCAAGACAAGTAGTGTTTGAGATCAATCCTTTTTTACTTGGTCCTGGATCGGTGGTAGATTGTCCTGTCACTGCAGGAGCTGAAGCTGCTCCAAATATTTTAGATTTCTTCTCCATTTGGCCTAAATTTGCTTCTTCGGAGGAGCTCTGCGCAGGAGATAAAATGAACATAATGCAGAGAATAGGTGATGCGAACCAAGTATGAAAGAGTTATATCAATCAATGAATAATGAAGGATTAAAATAATATTGCCGTAGATACAATCTCTGAAGAGATTTTGGCATAATTGCTCCATTTATTGGCCATTTAATCATGTCAATCATTTAAATTCTCATCATGTCGTTTATTCGCCGAATAATTCATTTAATCGTGGCTTTGATTTTTTGGCAGTTAATCACAAGTAAATCATTATCGGGAATAGAAAGGCTTTTAATAATAATTTAACATAATATACTCAAGCCTTTTCAATCCTTTTTGAAATTCGCGCTTAGCTTTATCGCAATCAGAAATCGGAGGAATGCTCGAGTAGTTACATTTGTGTCATTGCAAAATCCCCGATCACCAATAGCGATAAAGCTAATTCGCATCGGGAGTTAAGAAGGGTGCCTTTTGTTATGTGTATGCTATATTCTCCGATCGCCGATAGCGATATCGCATCGGAGCAAAGAGAGAGGGCCTTTTGTTACAATCGCTTACCTTTCTCGATATCCGATAGTTATTCGCTTGTCGGATCGGGGCAAACCAATGGGTCTTTTTGTTATGCATCCTTTGTTATTGCGATATGCGATCTTGTGATCTCTTTATCGCAATAATAAAGAATTATTCATTTATTTTTATAAGACCGATTTATGTTCATTCAAAAGGTTTATAATTTATTGTTTCTTTCAGACCTTTTGAGGAATGATGGGTTGATACCAATTTTATTCATAAATCTAAAAGGGACCCATTTCATATTATAGTTGAAGGTAAAATTTTATGAAATGGGGGGTTGTTGTACAGCACAACAATTGGCGATTCGCTAGGAGAAACAGTTATCTCTGAGAAATATTGAAATACTTGGACTTTCTTTATATAAAAATCTTATCAAAGAGGAAACTTCCAATATAACTAGGTATACATACGTTCTGAATCTAATGAGAGCTATTTTTGCTAATTTCTTCTCTTGTTAAAATTAAATACATTCTAAGTTCTAAATTGGTCTCTATTGGTTGATAATGATAAAACAAAGAACCTTTCCAACTTAGCCTTTTTAATGACTCCTTTGTCATAGGTAGAGCCTCTGTTGCTAGCAAACGTTCATAGTTTCGACAGGGATACCTTTTAACCATTTGATTGTCCATTATCCCATCCATTTCAGAGTATAATTAAAAGAATGAATCCAAAAATATGCTTTCATATTTTGTATTTCATTTTTTTTTCTATTATTTTGTAAGATAAAAAGCCATTGTCCTGGTTTGGTGGCCAGTTGTTTGACAATGCCATTCACTGGTTGTAATCTAACCAAACAAGCTAGCTCGTGATGAGACCCCTTGTCTTATGATTATAAGCCATTGCCCTATTTTGGTATGCAGTGTTGGTAATGTCAGTTAAACTATTTCCCAATGATCATGGTAAGCAGGCTTGTAATAAGACCCCTTATCTTTTATATCAAATATTTTAGAATTACACTCTAAGTAATCATAAACGTTGATGAATGGGATGGACAATTTTCTCCTTAAGAGAGCATGGATGACAGGGTAAGAGTTGAAGATGCTAAGATTGAATTAGTTTTTGTTTTGATATTGATAACCTTTTTGTGGCCATTTTGAAAACATAAAAATGATTTACAGTACTTCTAAATCTCGAGAAGATTTCACAAAAATGAAATGGGGTTTCAGTATCTAAATATACCTAATTTCCTAGAAATTTTCCTTTTGTTTAAGGTTTCTATTTTAAAAGTAAATATCAAAACTACTTCTTTTGAGCAACTTTTTCAGTATAGAAAAGGCCAATGGGAGATATCTTACAACATTATTTCCTAATAATCTTAAAAACTACAAATTCTGCTGAAATTTGAATATTTACAAAAGGAGAAGGGGTTACCTCCTCAATTGAATAATTTTTTCAAGATAAGGCCATTAGTAGGAAGAGAATCCCTCTTACCTGATAGATCTTGTAATATGAACGTAGAATGGCCTATCTTCTCGTCGATTTGAAATGGTCCAAGCCACATTTTTTGGAACTTAGTGTGTTTTCCTTTATCCTCATGGGCTTTGTCCCATTTCAGAACTAGATCACCAACTTGTAATTGTTTTGAACTGGATGAAGTTGAATCAAAAGATGACTTGATAATTTGCTGATGTTTTGCATAAGTAATTTTGGCCTTTTCTCTTTCTTCTTCTAATTTTAAGATTTGATCATGTCTCAGTTGAATAGAAGACGAGGGGCTTTCTTCAATAAACTGAACTAGGGCTAGAGAAGGAAGCAATAGATTGGCTGGTAGAACTGCTTCTTTCCCATATACAAGATTAAATGGAGAAGTACCTATGGAAGCCTTCTACGTTATTCTATCAGCCCATAGTGCAAATATCAAAGATTTATGCCAGTGTTTATGATTCTACTCAATAGTTCGCTTAATAATTTTGACTAGATTTTTATTGGTAGATTCTGTTAAACCATTACCCTGAGGATAGTAATTTGCAGAATATTTCAATTTAAATCCTCTTTTAATAGCGAACTCAAACATAGAATTTCCAGAGAAATAAGATGCATTATCAAAGACAAGAGCATTTGGGACACCAAACCTGGTAATGATGAATTGATCTATAAACTCTATAATTACTTCAGAGTTTGTTGTCTTTAAAAGGATTGATTCAACTCACTTAATAAAGTAATCAGTAGCAGTAAGGATATACTTGTGTTGTTTGGATGATTGTGGAGTTATTTCTCCATTGATATCGAATCCCCATTGCTCGAAAGGTTGATCAATGTTGACTGGTTGCAAAGGGAAAGCTGGTTTTCTTTGTTTTCCACTAGAGATTTGACAATTTCGGCATTTCTTTACATATTCGTGAGTATCTCTGAATAGGGTGGGCCAATAATATCCAGCATGAATGATTTTGTGGGTTGTCGTATCAGCTCCAAAATGTCCTCCTGCTGGTCCGTAATGTAGCTCCTGCAAAACCTTTTGCGCTTCAGGTTTTTCTAGGCATCTTAATAAAATTGAATCATAATTTCGCCTAAAAAGTACATCATCTACAATTATGAAGTTTTTTGTTTTTAATCTAATGGCGTGTTTGTTTTTATAAGAAAGATTAGGAGGTGCAAATCCATTTTTTAAATAGAAGATCAAGTTTGCATATTGTGATTCAGGATCAATGATACTTATCTGATTGATTTATTCAGTATATTTTGTATCCTCTGATTCTTGAATGTTGGATGCTCCTGCTAATAACCTGCAAAAACCTTGGCCCCTAACAATCTTTGCTGGCTTGATTTTCAAGTCATATTCTTGTAGTGCTGTAATCCAATTTGCCCTTTTTTCTCCTAATTCCCTTTGGATTAGTAATTGCCTTGCTGCTAAAAAGGGAACTATAACTATGTATGGGCTTTTAAAAGGAAGGGTATGTAATGTTTGACAGCTTTGTATATAGCAAAGGCTTGTTTTTCAACTTTTGAATAATTAAGTTCAGCACCTTGAAGATTTGAACTATAAAATGAAATTGGTGCTTCCAAGTTATGATCATTAATCTGAGTGAGTACTACTGCATAAGATGAAGTGGATGCGATAGTATACAGTATGAAATGATTAGAAAAATTAGGAGTGTTTAAAACAAGGGGATTGATTATTGATTGTTTGATAGAGTCAAATGCTTCCTTTTCTACAGATCCCCACCTAAACACCGATTTTTTCTTAATCATGGTTTGCAATGGTAAAATAATCTGGGAAAAATCAGAAACAAATCTCTTAACAAAGTTAATTTGACCTAAAAATGACTGCATGGATTTTTTGTTATGAGGGAATGGAATTTCAGAAATCTCTTTAATTCTATCTGGATCAATATAAATACCATCTTTGGAAACAATGAAGCCTAAGATCTTTCCTTGATTAAGAGCAAAGAAGGATTTTTTGGGATTGAGTGAAATACCATACCTTCTGCAGTGTTCAAAGATTTGATTTAAATCATGTAAATGATTAGATCTCTTCTTGGAGAATACAGTAATATCATCTAAATAGACAACTATCTGTTTTATTGATCAATCCTTTGAGGCTATATCCATTGCTCTTTGGAATGTAGCTCCTGCGTATTAGTCCAAAAGGCAATTTTTTGGTAAGCGTAAGTTCCCCCATTTTGTTCTGAAGGTAGTTTTGAGTCTGTCATCAGGATGGACCAAAATTTGGTTATATCTTGAAAAACCATCTAAAAAGGACATTAACTCAGAACCTGCTACTGAATGGAGTATCTGCTCCATGGTAGGTAATGGGAAATTATCTTTTTGGCTTGCTTTATTCAGATTTCTGAAATCTATGCAAATCCTGATGTCGCCATTTTTTTTTCTAACATGCACCATATTGGAAACCCAGTTTGAATGCCGGACATGAAAAATAATCTTAGCTTTCAAGAGTTTATTGAGTTTTGATTTTATTTGACTTTCTAAGTTAGGATGAATTTTCCTCAACTTCTGTTGGACTGGTTTTTGTTTAGAAAGCATTGGAATGGTATGTTGAATGATTGATTTATCGTATGTTTTTAAATCATCATATTTCCAAGCGAAGACATGTTTATTTTTTCTTAATAACCTAATGAATGTTGTTCTTTCTTCCACAGAAAGTCCTAATCCCAAATTGATGTTTTGAGGGTTTTGCTCAGTACCAAGGTTTATCAACTCAAATTTTAAAGTGGAACTTTGGAGCTTTGAATTGGTTACCTATTTAAACCTGTCTTTAATATCATAGTGATTCTCTAGTTTAACCATTGGTTTCGGTATTGAGTTTTCTTCCTGCTTTTCCTTCATTTGAAGGTCATAATCACTTTCATCAATGATTTGATCATCATAGGACTTGTTGGAAGTCAATAAATTTAAGATGTCTTCATCGTGATTGAACACTCGCCAATTGGTGATATTGTCAGGAATTGATGATCTAAAAATAAACTCTGCTGAAAATCTATCTGGGCTGTAATCCTCGTAAGGTAGGAGTTTAGAAGCAACATTGGCTAGCAAGTCAGCTGTTGCATTCTGGGATCTAGGAATAGGAGAAATGTTGAATGCTAAAAATTGAGATATAAGTTCTTGGACCAAAGACTGATAGTGCTTGAGGTGACTAGAAAGACAGTGAATTGTATTTCTAACTTGTTTTATGACAATTTTTGAATCACTAAACACTTTCAAATATTGAACTTTAAGACCAATAGCTTTATATAGTCCTTGAACTAAGGCCTCATACTCAGCGGTATTATTTGTGCATTCAAACTCCAACCTACAAGACAACATAGTTTTTTCTCCCTCAGGGCTAACTTAAATACACCTTGCTCCTGAACCTTCACTGAATTTAGAGCCATCAAAGTATAGTGACCAAAATAAAGAATTATCAACAATTTTATTTACAGTGTTCTCAAAAATATTAACACATCTTGATCTATCGGTTTGTGAAAAATTTTCGATTTGGGATGTGAAATTATTTACTAAGAAAGGAGATGGTTGGGTAGTATAATTGCCAAAGAATGATTCGGAAGAGTAATTCCCCAAAATATTATTATTAAATGCTATTGGTTGATTCTCCTGTTCAAATTTAGTGATAGTATGGGTCATATGTTTCTCTCGATCGATTTTGATTTGATTTGGCTTTCCCTTGTAGGGTAGCCACATATGGGACCAATCGGTAGAAATATAACCATGAAGTTTCTCAAACCAATCCCTACTCAAGATTAAACCATAAAACTCAGGTATATCAGCAATTAGGATATCAATTCTCTGAAATACTCATGGATCAGCTGATAACCTGATAGTTACAGAGTTGATTTCCCCTAAAACCTAGACCTTGGTTCTATCCAACTACACAATGTGAATTGCAAACTTTTGGGGTTCAATGTTTAGTTTGGAACAAACTGAAGCTGACATTATATTAGAAGATGCCCCTGAGTCAATCAAACAATTATGTAGGTTTCGATTATAGATCTCATAGGTTAAGAGGAAAGGGGGAGTATGGGAATTTGATCTGTCTCCAATTAAAATCATATCAGTAGCTTCAATCCTACCAGAAGGTGGTTGACCTGAATCATTTGCAGCTTTAGGACTAGGAAGAGGCGAAGAAGGCACTGCATTTAGTTCCTTAAGAAGCAATTTCTGCTGATGTTTTAGTTTGCTAAGTTCAAACATGGTGATGTTTGCCTTTGTCTTCTTCATATCATCAATAATATTGTAATCCAGTGAATCCGATATTACCAACGTTTTAGATGTTGAAGGTATATTTGAGGATGATGGTTGGTTTTGAGGTACTGTTGCGGCTGGCTTCTTTGTGGGTACCTTTTCTTTTGTAGTATTAGTACGTGCACTTCTTTTCTTTGAACTTGCCTGGATAGGTTCAGGGGAACCTTTACTCCTGGTAGTCACAGGGAAAGCTTCTTGTTCATTTTCTGTGTCGGAGTTGGGTAATATGAAGTCCCACATTCCATGGCATTCAACAACTTCCTCTTCTTCGAGTTCATCAGATGGTGAAATTGTTTCATCTTCTTCTTCCTCTTCAGGATCTAAGTCTGCATTAGATATAACATTTGGTAGTTTTGACTCAGGTCTCTTAAAATTCCTAAATGGTTTCTTTGTTGAAGTCTCTGCTACTTGTGTTTTGATTTCAACCATTTCATTTGACATTGTTTTGAGGAAATTTTGCAGACCCTCCATATCATATGGATCTTTAGGGGTTTTCTTTTTTGAATCATCTTTAAAAGAAACTTTTTTAGATTTCCTATCTTCAAGAGCAGCTTTCTTTTCTAAAGCAATAATGCATTTCTCCATAGCAAGCACTTCTTTCATGTTTTCGGCTAAAGTTGGTTTTCCAGCCCTATCTACAAAGATGGCTATATTTGAAGGTAGGGCTGTTATATACCACTCGATTCTGATTTGCTCACTTGGCTTGGAATCGGTAGGGATTTTATTCAAGATTTTATTGAATCGAGAGTTAAACTCCTTGATAGGTTCTCTAGATTCAATCCTTAGATTTGAAAGATCATTAATGAGCGTCGCGAACGATCTATCATCGCCGTACTCAGTAAGAAACTGCTCCTGAAAGATATTCCAGCTGGTAATGGATCCAGAGGGTAAGGAAAAATATCAAGACCTAGTTGATCCTTATAAAGTGTAGGGGAAAAGCCTAACGACAACATCTTCTTCTGTCACTCCTTTTAGATTAACTGATAACATGAAATTGTTAATATGTTCCTCAGCCAATGTTCCAGCATCTGGATTAAATTTTGGTAACCATTTCTCAGGATAATCAGGTAATGGATGTAATGGTGCAGTCATAGTGACCGCACTAGGACTGTTCCATGGATTCTGGGCCATCTTAGAAGTAACAACAGTTGCCGATGGAGTTCCCGGTGTTTGCGGAGGAATTGGTATTGAAGATTGAATAGATTGTGATGTTGAAGTTGGTGATCCCTATTGATCAACAATATGTAATGGGGAAGTGGATGTTGACTTCGCACTAGAGAGGATGAGATGGAGGATGATGAAGAAAAGTTCTCACTGCCAGATCCTTCAGTGTTCTTTTTAGCCTTTTTCCTTTTCGGTAAAGGCAACTCAGCAGGTTCAATGTCGAGTTTTCCGCTTTGAAGTCTGGTGAGAGGGTGAGGTAGATTGAATTGCGAAGTCTCACTGCCTTGAGATACTTCAGATTTCTGAGGTGATATGGAAAATCCTTGAAGTTTCTGGATGAGAGATTGAACTTCAGGGGACTCAGGACTTAATCGTTCTGAATTATGATGGGATTGAGCAGTGGTAGTTGATTCCTCTTCTTCTCGTTTGGAGACTGGTATTTCAGAATGCAAACTGGAGGTCCAAGGTGAGGTGGAGGGAGATTTACTCTGAGAATGGTCTATAGATTTTGATTTACTCACCATTCATAGTTCAGGCCCTCCTTCTAGCGCCAAATATGTTGATGCCTTGAAAATCGTTGCATCAACATCGGGGAAAACCACCCGGTCTGGACCTTAATGCATCTCCTTTTCTGTTTGGTATGGTGGCTCCAACTAGAGATAATGGGACCAGTTTCCCAATGATGAATAAAAAGGGGATGGATGAGTGATTGATTTTTTAATAAGTGATAATGGAGGGATGACTTAATCTAAAAGGCGAAAATACAAATAATTATTCTATCCTGGGAAATGTCTATTCTTAAGTGCAACATTTGATAATCTCTGTTTATAAATAAGCATATAGATGACTCTATTTGATAAACATAGACATTCATTCATATAATAATTGCTTTGTTCAAATAGTTGAACAAAGTAATTAATAAAACATTGTTACACTTGTCTTTCATATATTACTAATACATGTATGACTAAAAGAAAAGCACCCTGTAAACATCCAATAGTGGAAAATATAAAGAATGTTGTTGAAACACATGCATATATTCAATAATAGCAAGAGTAATAAAATAAAAATTCACATAAAAAGAATGAATTCAGACATAGATAGTAGTACCATATGTGCTGCAAATCATTCCCAACATCAATTGCAATTCGAATTCCTTCTTTCAACTCAGAGATACTTTTAAATAAAGGCAATAGTGCACATCCACATAAAAGCTTCGTTGTAAAAAATTGGAATAATTGGCCCAGTCTTTATAAAAAAATATACCTGAAGTACAGTGGTGCAACTTCAGGTTTGAGTCTTATACAAAAACTGAGGACCCTTTTTAAATTCATGAAAGGGTCTATAAGTACTTAATTAAACTAACTAACTACAAAAATAAAATTCTATTTAATTGGTATAACTTGATCTTCAATATCTTCTCCACAACAATTTGGTAGTCGGCAGCATGAGTCATCACTCTAGTTGTTTTCCCTTTTATTTGAGTTTGCATATCGCTAGCATTGGTTCCACTTCTTGAGGGCTGCTGAGATGAGAATTGAGCTGAGCCGAGTATGTGGCATCATGTATATCGGGAATGATACACCCGATTACATCTATTAGACACTTGAGGTTGGCTTTCTAGCTATATGGTTTTACTAGGAACAACCAATAAGTGTCCCCAGTTAATTTTTGAATACCTGTAATCAACCTTCCATTCTTTTCCAGGTCCTGATAATATGATTGCTCCAGTGTTTTAGCCGATAGCAATTTACCTGGTGTACATTGAGAGATCATATTAGATAAATAGAGAGTATTGTTAATTAATTCAATCAAATTACTTGTGGATAATTTGCATCTAGAAATTGCTCTCTCTGCCTTCATCAATTGACACTGCCATTCCAAGAATAGGATTTCTTTATGTGATTCTAGGATTTTAGGCAAATTTGTTGCGTGCCCCTCACTGGTGTCTTGCCAAGTAAGAAAATCTATTAAGGTCTCATCGGCTTGCTGTAAGTGTTGTCTAGCATCGACTGATTTATCGATTATTGATGTTGTGATGTCACAAAGGGGTTCAACTTGAGAAATTTTATGACACAATAGTCTTATTTGTGTTACCAATGCCTTATTAATCTATAGCGCCTCTATTCTGAAATCGGCAGGCTGTGGAAGACTCTTGAACTTCTCTATTTGAAGTGATAATTGAGCAATTTTCTCATCTTTTGTCTTCACCATTAGTTCATTCATCGTCTTCAATTTTGCCAACGCTTCCGATAATTGTTTTTGCCTTTGAATCGCGATTGAATCTACCCTCTGTCTTTCTTCAAGTAGCTTCTTATTCAGTTGATTATTTAACTGCTGCTGAGTTGACAATTGTTGTTCTAATTGTTCAACTTTCTGTTGTGCCTCCGATAGCTGTGTTTGTAACAAAATAATTGCCTAGTCTTTTTCTTTTAGCAAATTACTCACTTCCGATGCCTTGTCCATTGTGGACGCCGAATAGGCTCCGGCATACTGGGACAACTTTGTTAGGTCATCGGAAGGATCAAACTCCTCTTTCCAAACTACGTTGACTGTCTCTGTTTGTTCGGGGAACAGGGAAGGTTGATCAATCCTTCTCCTTTTCCGCTCTTACTTTACTACGACCCTGTGTTTTGGGTTGTAAAAGACATCCAATGGAGGTATATCCTCCACCTGCATAATGATTTGATTCAAAGGATCTTTCGGAATTATTCCTAAGTCTGTACTAGGGGGTAGGCCGCTAGTTCCTTCACTTGGAACCTTTTTTGACGTTGTATCCTGTGTATCTGTTGCTTTGGGTGTATCGACATCTTTTGAGCTTTCCAGATTGCTTATGATGGAATCGAATCGCTGCCATTCTTTGATAAATTTCGGGTTAATCTAGGTATCGACATTCACATCCTTGCTGCTCTTATCCTACTCTTTTTTCTGTTCCTTCTCATGTATCTTCTCTTGCTCTTTCCTCTATGCTTCCTCCTGTTCTTTCCTCTGGACTTCCTCCTGCTCTTTCCTCTGGATTTCCTCCTGCTCTTTTCTTTGGATTTCCTCCTGCTCTTTCCTCTGGATTTCCCCCTACTCTTTTCTTTGGACTTCTTTAAAAATTTCTGATGTAGCAGGAGGTTCGTCGGTAAGTAGCTATTCAGGCTCGCTTGATCGTGTCATCGGGGCAGTAGCTAGTAAATCTAGAGGCAGAGTTTGCAACCTTTGCTCTCTGAGTTTGTTGAATTCAACTAACCCGTCGTCATGATATCTCATTTTAGCTAGTGTTTGAACCTGAAATAATGACTCCGCCAAAGAAAATAGGTCATCAAAGTCATCTTCTTTATTTTCAAACTTAGTGAGTTTTGTCTATTCCAGTACATTATAGACGATTTTTCTTGGGTCAAATCGTCTGTTAGGAAGAGTGGCTAGATTCAGTATATTTATCTTTTCTGCTTCTTTCTCTGCATGCTTATAGTCATGCAGAGTGTAAACACCACACCTTAGAGGAAAAGGAGGCCAAACTTGCTTCTTTGAATTCCTCAGAGTCTTAGTTTCTCGTGCGGACGTAAGCTGATATGCTATTTCTCTAGCCAATAGTTTGTCAGGTATGTACAAGGGAAGAACATGAGGCCTGGCAAGACTTCCGAAAACTCTAATATATGTAAATTTATCCTCTCCGAACCAGTTTCCTAGGGTGGTCAAGACAATTTCTGCTTGCGAGGAAATCTTCAGAGCAGGCTTGTCAAAAATTGCATAGTAAATGGGCAACATAAATCCATTACAAACTTGATACAGGTGGTCTTTATAATGGGCTTTCCACAACTTTTGGTGATAGATATGAATCGGCATGGGGTCCTGTGGAGTCCATCTCCGACCCCAGCACGGGAAATTCAGAGGTAAACAAAGAGTATCTAAGATGTAGGCACTATAATAAAATGGAGGAATAGACCTATCGGTAATGCGAGTTTTATTTATGAACTCAAGAATAGCAGTTGCTAACTTATCAGATAATATATTTCCCCAATCCATTATTTCGCTATTGACTGCTGCTTCCATTAAAGGAACCATCTCTATTGAGAATTTTGAGGAATCATGCAACCCCCAAATCCTACACATCATCGCCCAAGCGTAACAATAAGGAGAACATAATGAATCGACAGAGTACTTACCCAAGGACTCATGCTTGTGTCTTGCACGGTTTTGTCTCCATTCGCGTATGGGTGCTGATTCAGTTTCATTTTCATCTTTGAACTTCTCTAGAAATGCTTTGTTATACTTCTTCTCTGGTTTAGGCAGATGGTACATTTGTCTCAAATCATTGGGTTGAAACGAGCCGAAGACTCTCCCGTCGATTGTGCAAAATATTCTGTTTGTAACCGGGATTTCTTCAATTGCCCACCTTACTACATCTGTGTATGGAAGAATTTTCTCTCAAGCCGCTATTCAGTGTAAGTAAGAATCGACTAAATCCTTTAGGGAAGCCTCAGACTTTCGGTTCGAACCTGCTGTAGCTTATACTAATACTGCTTCAGACTCTTTGGCTTCAACAAGATTATAGATGCTTTGCCAACTAGTATTGCCGAGACCAAGACATGTAGTGTCTGAGATCAATCCTTTTTTACTTGGTCCCGGATCGGCGGTAGATTGTCCTGTGACTGCAGAAGCTGAAGCTGTTCCAAATCTTTTAGATTTCTTCCCCATTTGGCCTAAATTTGCTGCTTAAGAGGAGGTCTGTGCAGGAGATAAAATGAACGTAATGCAAAGAATAGGTGGTGCGAACCAAGTATGAAAGAGTTATATCAATCAATGAATAATGAAGGATTAAAATAATACTGCCGCGGATACAATCTCTGAAGAGATTTTGGCATAACTGCTCCATTAATTGGCCATTTAATCTTGTCAATCATTTAAATGCTCATTATGTCATTTATTCGCCGAATAATTCATTTAAGCATGGCTTTGATTTTTCGGCGGTTGATCACAAGTGAATCGCTATCGAGAATAGAAAGGCTTTTAATAATAATTTAACATAATATACTCAAGCCTTATTAATCCTTTTTGAAATTCGTGCTTAGCTTTATCGCAATTGGAAATCGAAGGAATGCTCGAGTAGTTACATTTGTGTCATTGCAAAATCCCCGATCGCCGATAGCGATAAAGCCAATTCACATCGAGAGTTTTAGAAGGGTGCCTTTTGTTGCATGTATGCTAGATTCCCCGATCCCCAATAGCGATATCGCATCGGAACATAGAGAGAGGGTCTTTTGTTACAATCGCTTACCTTTCCCGATATCCGATATTTATTCGTTTGTCGGATCAGGGCAAACCAATGGGTATTTTTGTTATACATCATTTGTTATTGCGATATGCGATCTTGCGATCGCTTTATTGCAATAATAAAGAATTATTCATTTATTTTTATAAGACCGATTTATGTTCATTCAAAAGGTTTATGATATATTATTTCTTTTCGGACCTTTTGAGGAATGATAAGTTGATACCAATTTTATTTATAAATCTAAAAATGACCCATTTCATATTATAGTTTAAAGGTAAAATTTTATGAAATGGGGGGTTGTTGTACAGCACAACACCATGTCATTCCAAGGGTTAATCATTTCCATGATGGTTGGAAATTAAGCAGGAACTAGATTCCCGCCCTTTCTGCTAAACTCTTTTCATTTATATTTTCTAATTTTCTTCTATTTTCATTTCTTTCTCATTTCATTTTATTTTATTCTTTCCATCTATGCTATCTATTCTTCTTTCTTATTTCCCTTTAGTTATTTTTCCCTTATATTTTTAATAATTAATAATAACTAAATTTCTTTTCTTTTTATATTAAATGTAAAATTAACTTTATTATGATTTCATCCATATTATTTATTGTATTTCTAATAAAATAAAATAATTAATTAATAATAATAAATAATATTACATCCTTTTTCTATTTATTTATAACGTTGAAAATGAATAGAAATATTTAATAAAACAAAATACTATATCCCATTAATTTAGAATTATATTATATGATAATCTTTTTCAATTTATTTTATTACATAATAACATTGAAAATGAGAATAAATAATTGATAAATTAATTAATATTATATCCCCTTAATTAATTCTTAATAACCTTTCCCTAGTAGCTAGTTCATAATGACTAATTCATAACGGCTAATTTCAGGCAAGGGTGCTTCTCTGCTATTTATACATTTGCGAAGATTTTTTTTTCACCATTGTCCTAAGAATGAACCACATTAGTTGGTTCGAAACGTCGACCAAATCTCAATAATGTGATTAATCTGAAAGACATTCTTATTAAGAAAAATATTCATTTTTACAAAGAAGATAAGATAAAATATATTATCAATAAAATATATTAAAACAATTATATTAGTAAAAAGAATTGATATGTGTTGATCGGTGTCATTTTCATACATTAATTGGCATATAAAACATGGAAAATATCATCAATAATTCTCTATCAACCACAGTTTCTAATGTATTAGTGTTACTTAATAGTTGACTTGTGGCGGGGATTTGTAGACCATGGTTGATTATATTTAATGATTTAAAATAGTTGATCAGGGTTGACAATAGTTGCGAGGTTTGTTGATGGTTGAGATGGATAACCATTGTTGATGAAGTTAACCATGGTTAGCCAAGGATGACTATGGTTAATCACTAATATAACAATGCATTTATGCTATATTTATGATGACAAGTGTTACATTAATACTGACCATAATGAATGTTACATTAATGTTACAATACTAGTTACATTAATGGTTGAAGAGAGTTAATGAGGTTGACCATGTTTAACTAAGGATTGAAAGAGTATATTATGGTTGGTCTTGGTTGATTATGGCTAGTTATAAGTTACGTTCGTTTACCATGGTCAACCATAATTGATAATGGCTACTATGGTTGACTAAGTATGAATAGGATAGATTATGATGGACTAACTATGACCATGGTTGGGAATGGATGGGTATGGTTTGAATATGTTATCCATGGCTGACCATTATTTATCCAGTCATGATCAACAATGGAAAACATCATTAACATGGACTACCATATTCACCATGGTAAAACCAAGGAAAAACATGGTGGTCAAACATCATCAATCATGGTCAATATGGTCAATCATAGAAAACCATAGTCAACCATAATGATTCAGATCTTGGATGGTCAAGCTCAAAGACATTTGACTATCTCGGGAGAGAAGAAAAACACACTAAGAAACTCTTTATTAAAATAAAGGGAAATAGTTATAGCTACATTGTGGTGGACCAATCTACCATTTTATAAAGTGAGACCCATTATTTATAGCCCTCTTGAGTTATAATACCATGGGCTAAAAAGTGAAAGTGCTCAGAATCTCTCAAAATTGGCATCAACTCGTAGTGTTCAGCATCCTAATTCCAATGATGCTTGAATCGCCTCCGTCCGATGTCGTATGAAGAAGCTATGACATTCTGAAGTTTCAGCCAAACAACTAAAAAGTAAACAACATGGTTGACTAGGTTGTTGACTAGGCAGTCGTACAGCTGACATCATCAATTGACTATGTTTGATATAGTGTCAGATGGGTCAATCCCGTGGTGACACGTGGCATGTTTGTGCAGGTGGAAATTGGCATGTTTTGGTTGGTTCATGACATTTTGAAGTGGCCAATGCAATACCTCATGGACCAATGAAAGTGCACCACATGGTGCCCCATGATTGGCCAAATTTTCTATATATAGGCTTCAAGGCCTCGGATGGGTTCAAACCCTCGACCTTCCACAATACATTCCAACACTCTACCACCAAGCCACACGTTTTTTTTAACCTCTATAGTCGCCAACATATATTTAAGTTTGAAGTGTTAGGCAGTTGACAGGAGGGGTCGAGTGCTGGAAGTGGTCCCTTGTCATGGTCAATGCACATGCCCACAGTGGAAGCGAAGTGGGGGGGTGGGGATTAGCCCCAGCCCCTAGTTGCATGCTCACCATATAATCGACAACGAGAGCTATTGTGGAGGGGGGGGGCACTCGACCATACCCCTAGCTTCCTTGGCACACATATGCCCGTGTGGAAGGTTAGGTGAAATGTTCCTCTCCCTGACCACTATTGGTCAACATATATGAAGAAGAATATTTTTTTTTCTCAGAGTGCAAAGTATTAAATTGAGGCTTAAAGTAACATGCATCTTCAATATCGATCCAACTAACACATTTGAAGGAACTAGCAACAAAATGAAATGTTGATCCAGAGGAGGATGCCCAAATTGGGGAAAGGAAAAAAGCAAAATAGTGATGAGTTGGGGTACCATTAGCCATCATAGAGGAGACAGAGGCATATACTAATATGATGATTTGTGCCTAATGATGCCAACAAACCGCTACGGTGCATGGAAAGAAAAGACCTAGCCTAATAAATTTCTTACCTACACCTAGAGAGTAGGTCGTTCTTTCCTTAAGTTCAATTTCTATATCCTCCATGATCATTGAATATTTGACATTTGGATTTATTGAATTTTAAATAAAATATGATAATTTTTGGTGTCGAATTTCATATGGTGCATGGATGTTTCATATCATATGATATAGGACAACAAACAACCGTTCCGAATCTCTTTGCATGATAACAGCATAGATAACCAAGAAACATATCCTATAGTAGTATAAAATATGATGAGAGGAGAGCTGGCTGTGATCAATAAAACATCCTCAGAGACCTCGATGCTTTATCAAGCATTCCCCTGGCAATAGGACTTGTCTCGTCTTAAAGATAGGGGAAGGGCCAAAGGACATCCTCTACTGTCCCAAAAATCCAAGAGAAAGCTCCTAGATATCGGGTTTCCCCATGTTCCCTGCATCCCGGGTTTGGAAAGGCCGATTGGGAAACATACCGTAATTCCCAAAAGCACAATGGATGGCCCGAAAAGTCGTTGGTCTTCTATGGTATTCTATCCCAATTGGAACGATCAAGATATCCCGTAGCACCCTCATTGGAATGCGTAGGTATCCCCAACTGAGAGATAATTACTTTGCCTCTCGTACTATGTCACACATTCTTCAGTCTCAGTGCATTAAGAGCATTCTAGATTTTCATTACCCAACTTGGCAAAGGAATGATTGTTTTCCTATGTAGTTTCCAGTAGCATTGATCATATTAGCAATGGGATTGAATCAAATTTCATGAAATAGTAACCATGGTTGAAGGAAACATTATAGGGAAAGGAGGAGAAAATTGAAAATACTGCGATGGGCATAAGCATAAGAAATTCTCCCAAAGCTATGATCTTTAAGGCAGATATCATGGAAGACAGTTACCGTTGGATGAGAAATAAGATAGTAGAGGAACCTGCTCCCCAAAATTTACGAAGATAGTCAACACTGCTTTGTATGAGATATTAGAAATTTTATTTCTAGAATATCATCGAGTTTGACACCAACACATGGCCATTTATAAAGAACATATCTAGTATACATGATCACTCGTTACTGGTCGGAAGTTTCTTTAGAGGTTGTTTAAATTTGCAAGGGAATTTTTCTTTTATAGTACAACCAATCACTTCGAAAATTTTGGCATCAACCATAGCCGTGGATGTCACTGCTTTTTAGCGATGAAGGTTTGTCTTCGAAATAATTTGGAATCGATAGAGAAACCCCCACTGCAATGAAAAATAACATGTCCTTTTAAATCTACGCCTGAACCCCTCCAAATCTGAAACCCCAAGTGACTTATTTACATATCACAAAGAAGCTAAACTAAATCCTGAGTCTTCTTTATATATCCTGAGGAGAGCTTACACTGATCAACGAAGCTAACAGGATAAGGGATAGGTAATATTTCCTAACCCCATTCCTTATACCCATGTTCCAAAGCATGTCTGTTGTCCTTGTCCTCCAAATAAAAGCTGGGAAGCCATCTCCCTCTTTGAATCCAAGGTCTGATGAATCTACTTTGATCCATTGCTGGTAGGAAAGGATGTTGGTTTCCCAGTGAAACCACTGCAATCTCACAACAAGGAGCCCAGAAAACTCTCCATGGATCCTAATCGGATTTCCTTTGGGTTTGACATTAGACTAGTGGATATGAACTTTTCTTACCTCATGGTGGAACTTCATGTGAAGCACTCACTATCCAATTTATCCACTAGTAAAATCAATAGTGACAATTTCCCAAAAGCCATTTTTCACTATCAAGGCTCTAGTGCCATATCCATCCTATGACCAGTTAAAAATAACTAAATGATAAAACTATGATTCCAGTCTTAAACCTTTGGTCACTAGGCATAGCTTTTGTTTAAAATCTGTATAAGAGATGAATCCCAACGCTAATTGGGTCATCCTGCAAAGAATTCATATGAGGATTAAATTTCTTAGTAAAATTAAACGGATTAATACCATACCCAAGTATGATAATTATAAGGCCAATCTAGTACTTTTTACTATACCCTCGAAGCCTCTCTATTTATCGTAAACACAGTGCGGGAGATAGTGTAATAAACGAGATTAAGCTATAATAGTGGCGGTTCTCATCCACATCAGATTAAGTATGTATCTAAGTTAGCATTCAATTGTTCGATCAAATACATTTGTTCCCCTCCCTTCACTTCTGCGGTTTGCGTATCTATACATAAGATCCTCATATCATTTAATTTAGGATATGACCATAATATCAAATCTGAAGTAAACCAGAAATATCACAATTTCTTTCCTAGAAAATGTAGCATTTATTCAACATCTTATATATTACAATATTAAATGAGAACAACAAATATGGTAACCAGGAAGCCACTTGGCAAGAGAAAGATCGGGAAATTGACACCAATTTCCACCCAACCCAGAACTGAGTTACTCCAGTTCACCCCCGAGCTGAGATCTCCTTGCCAGGTATCCATACCCTCTTGATCCTTTTCTCAATTATTAAATACTTGTATTTCATGATAAGGTTTCATTTTTGTGGCGTCCCTATTTCGTGGAAGTTGGAAATAATTAATTCCTACTTGTCTATGGGTATAATTCTCCATTTGAGGAGTTTGTTCCTATATAATAAGGATTTAGTTTTCTCTAGTTTAGTGTGTGATTGAGAGAATCTCTCAACCACACTAGTGTACGTCCAAGATAGAATTCCTATCTTGAGACTATTGATTGTATAAATATATTGTAATTTCCTCATTCATTAATTAATAGAGAATATATTGATTGAGCTGATTTTATCTTGGTATCAGAGCCTGTGAGGGCCTGGCCCCTCCGGGGCTTGGCCCCTCCTGGGCTGAGGGAAGATAATTGAGTGTATAACTTCATTATTTGTTTGTCCACCGAAAGTTGTGTGGGTAATGAGTGATCTGCCAGAGTGGTGCTGATCTTGATTCGTACGCGGTTGGGATTGGTGATTTTCTCAGATCTGGTGTGCTGAATGTGAATTTGTGGCAGCAGGCAGGCAACTGTAGGACGATTTTGTGGAGAATGGAGCGGGTTTCCTCAGAATGGGCGGCTCTGGGCATTCGAAAAGATTATTTGAACCGTCTCTAGACTAAGGTTTTGGTGGTAGGGCGAAAATGAGCATTGTAGGGTTTGATGTCGGAAACGAAAGCTGCATTGTTGCCGTTGCACGGCAGCGCGTCATTGATGTCGTGCTTAATGATGAATCGAAGGGGGAAACCCCAACCATTGTCTGTTTCGTGGAGGAGCAGCGATTTATTGGCACGGTTGGGGCTTCTTCGTCCCTGATGAATCCGAAGAACGTCGTCTCTCAGAGCAAACGGTTGATCGGGAAGCAATTCCATGATCCCGAAGTGCAGAGGGATTTGCAGAGCTTGCCGTTCACCGTCGATGAAGGGCCCGACGGGGGTGTGCAGATTCATGCGCAGTACCTTGGAGATAATCGCGCCTTTACCGCGACTCAGATTCTAGCCATGATATTGTCGAACCTTAAGAAAATTGCAAAGCCACATTTGAAAACAGAGGTTGTTGGTTGTTGTATTGGGATACCAATTTATTTCACAGATCTCCAAAGAAGAGCATTTTTGGATGTTGCTGCCATTGCGGGCCTAAATCCTCTCCGCTTGATGCACGAGACCACAGCCATTGCCTTGGCTTACAGCATTTACAAGACTGATCTGCCGGAAAATGATCCGTTGAACGTCGTGTTTGTTGATATGTAGGTGTGTGTCGCTGCGTTGCTGATCGAGATTGCTCAGATTCCAATTGCCGATGGAGTGACATTGTGCAGGCGCCTTTCCTGAACATTTTTTCAGCGATCTTGCCTTGCATTTATTTGCCGAGCACCCTTCTATCCCCACTGATCAACCGAGCTCCGAAGCGCACTACCTTTCGTCGGATCGTTGCTATTCATGCTCTCAGCCTTGGCTGTGGAGGCCATCTCTGTACAGTCCGTCAGCACCTCCTCTTCCTGACACAGGACAGTGGTTATTTTTGGCCTTGAATGAGAAGCTTCCATTGACAATTGTACAAGTATTAAGGGCTTCCCTTATTGGTCTACACCACTACTTGATGTTGTTCCTGATGTTAGCATTCTCTATTTTGTTTGACTGTTAAAGCTCCTGGATTGGGGCTTGGAGCAAGGTATATGTTTACCATGGTTGTTGGTCGACTTCTCAGGGTTAAGACATTTGTAGCGACAATCCTTCCATCTGCACGACCATGGTGTGCTTCTGCTCGATTTGATATTCCTAATCATCCTCATCCTTGGGCACAGATCAGATGAAACATCATGGTTCAACACTTTGAAGAGAGCTGGTGGTGGTTACAATGATCTTGTTTATAGTGGTCATATGCTTGTTGCGGTGCTTAGAGCAATGGCCTAGACAGAAGCCTATCCAGGCTGGACATCAGCAGTAATATGGTTTCTAGTTTTACATAGTGCCCAAAGGGAAATCCGTGAAAGACATCACTATAGTGTTGACTGTGTTGGAGCAATATTTGTGGTGATCTGCCCAGCACGTTCAAACCTCGATCGATCAGACTTTGTGTGTGGCAATGTTTGGTTATATGAATGAATCCGATTTTTGGTGGCGTAAGTTGGATCCATTCTGACTATCGCAGTAACGGCGATCATACTTATTCATTACTTCTTTTCAAGAATGGAATTGGTCAATGGATAGTCTCTTCGTCGGTGTTCGAGGGAGGATCTTCTTGGCCTTCTGCTGCAGAGGTTATGAGAGTTGGAAGGTCGGCAGCTGCTTTGGCAGGATTGCGAGGGAAAGGGTCTGTTATCTCTTCTTTTCGGCCATGATTGATCTATTCTCATACTGCAGCCTATGAATTCATAGCTTGCAGTTGCCAGACGATGCATTTTTGGGATTCGAAGCTTAGACTGCTCAGAGTCTGAGCAGCGGAAGCGTGGTGTGGCTGGGTGGTGGCTCTATGTCCACCTGAGGGAGATCTGGTGGTAGATCGGGATTGATGTTAGGATCCTGTGGAGCGTGACGATGCCCGCTTCCAGCAAGGTGTCGTGGGATCGAGGCTCATTGGCAAAATTCTCTGAGAATTCGTGGGAGGATCGATTTCTGTGAAAGACTGATATGGGCGAAGTTTCTGTTATATCGTATAAGAGATTTCTGCATTTGCTCTAGTTTTTCAGGCATCTGAAATTCTTAAATACTTGTCTGGTTCCGTGTTATATTCTATTTTGGTTTGTTGCAATTTCAATTTCAATGGAGATCTGGGATTCAATGCATTTAGATCTGAGGAGGATGCCAAAATGCAATTGGTGGGTCCTCGAAACAAATCAAGTTTGTCCCCCATAATGGATAGCTTAGAGTCGTGTTTCGGTCTGAGGCCGAGATATCGCCTGCTAACAGAAGAATGATCAGGACTCTCGGCTTGGAGATTGCAGGATTGAGTAATTACTTCCCTGTAATTGATGTTGTTTATTATGTTTCATATCAGTTGCCCTTGTTTAGAAATCCCGAACTTGAGGAGCTCGGGTGGCTTTATGCATGCATGAGGGCTCTCGTGCAAGTTCATCCAGTGTTGAGGGAGAATGATAAACATGGAGTCTTTGAGGATTTTATACAAAGTGTTGATGTTCAATGGCCCACAGATGACCCAAAAGATTGGGACATTGTTTTAGTCAGAATCTCATATCCTCTCAAGAGCGGCCAAGAGCAGGTGAATTTGCCACCCAGATTAGCAGAAAACTTGGAGGATTATTCAATGGATCATCAAGTGAACTGGCTTGTGCCGAGGCACGGAATGGCAGAGGGAAGAATGATTTTCTGAGCGTGCTCTTATCTCTCAGAAATGACGCCGATGGCGAAGGAGGGAAGCTCACTGATACGGATATGAAGGCACTTTTACTGGATCTGTTCACAGCAGGAACTACTGGAATCTGTGATAGATAGAGAAATTTGATATTTTGTCAACCTGAAAGTTTATTTTTTTATGTCTTGGAATCATGGATAATATTATTGAGCCTTATTGAGCCTAGCTAACTCAATGTAGGTAAAGTTGTTTTGTTAGAATTCAATGACTCTAACAAATGATAGGATAAGCATGGAGTTCCAAGAATTTATTTGACAAAGGTGCCCAAGATGTAAACTTGGGATAAAAGAGCAGCAACAACAGTTATGGTGGACAACAAAGTAGATTTTTTGTTTTAGTATGGTTTGTGGAATAGACTCCCTAGCATATTATTGTAATAGTCATTGTATGTACCAGAAATTCCAAATGTTGAATGTAAGCCTTGTAAAGGCATTTGAAAGTTCGTGGTGGTCTCAAAACCACTTTGTAATGGTTTGTGGTCAGCCTGAAACCATCTTTTGTCACTGTAATGTGACGGTTGGTGGTGAACCAGAAACCATCTATAGAGTCTTAGTGGCTACAGGATTTGCCTGGTGGTGGCATATTGAAGTTGGCGGATTTGCTCGGTGGTGGTAAATCGGACTTGCCCGGTGGTGGCATATTGAAGTTGGCGGATTTGCCCGGTGGTGGTAAATCAGACTTGCCCGGTGGTGGTAGATTGCCTTTGTGGCTGAATCGCCTATGTGGCTTGAGGTGCCTTTGTGGCTATGTGTACACAGGAGCTTTGTGCTCGTAGGAGAAGGTGGACTGCAGTAACACCTGGCTCAGACTCAGATGATTTTCTCTGAGTAGAAGGGGATTGGCGTTTTTCGCACTAACAGCAATGCCAGGAAGGCCAACTGGCACCTATGTTAGGCCATTAGTCGCGTCAATAGGTGCAGGTTTTTACTTAAGGATCGCGCCAATTCACCTTCAAGGGGATCTGCGGGAAGCCTCAACTTCGTTTGACGATCTGCAAGGGGTGCAGGATCGAAGAAGTTGCAGATCTATCCGGGAGAGGTGGATCGGATCAATTTTTTATCAGATCAATTCTTCGGCTGTATTGGAAACACCAAATTTGCAGATTGTGGATCTGTCCGAAGACAGAAAACTGTGTTGTTGGAGGTTTTGTACATGCAATTCATGTGATGATGGTGGATTTGACTATCATGACAAGTAGTCATTAAGGGGGGGAGTTGTAAATAATTAATTCCTACTTGTCTATGGTTATAATTATCCATTTGAGGAGTTTGTTCCTATATAATAGGGATTTAGTTTTTTCTAGTTTAGTGTGTGGTTGAGAGAATCTCTCAACCACACTAGTGTACGTCCATGATAGAATTCCTATCTTGAGACTATTGATTGTATAAATATCTTGTAATTTCCTCATTCATTAATTAATAGAGAATATATTGATTGAGCTTACTTTATCTGTGGATTTATTTATCCACTTGCCTAGGCTTTTCCATAAAATCTCGTCTTTCTCTCCCATAGTGCTTTTAAGCTTTTCTAGGCTTAGCATCTTTCTCTAGCCAAGAAACTTAATGGATCTTTCTCTCCCATCCATTAAATTTATCGATAACTTCGTTCTAGAATTGTTATCATGGTTTATCAATGAAATTTGTATTCTTTTATTTTGGCAAAAACCTCGTTTCTAGGCTTCTCATTCCCAAATATATCTGCCCCCTTCTGCTTATCTATTTATTCAAATTATTTACTTACATACATATCGATGTATTCCCATAACCTTTTCCTGCTAATCCCATTGACACAATATTGTCCTAACTAACTTATTACATTCACGGAGGGATATTACGTTCTCCCCCCTTAAATTCACATTGTCCTCGGTGTGTATATTGTCGGTCCCTTGTCTCATACCTAGTGTTGGATAAGCCTTCTCCAATTTACCTTCTCACACCTAGGTAGTCACATTAGAAGTACAATATTTCTGTTGGTAGTTCAATCTGGATTAAATCTGAAGGCGTTTGACCGGAATTTCTCCTTCGGGTGCTACCTACAACATTTGTTCCAAACAATGGTGTGAGGGTTATTAATTGCATACTCCTGAAGTATATTAAAAAACATCATAAGATTTAGTATGGCTAAAATAAAATATAACTTCTCTTTTATTCGGAGTTAAGTCTTGCCTTCCCATTTTTCATTGCCTTATGTTTCTAATACTAGAAAAGAGAATGTCTCCTTTATCAGTATGTGTGTTTCCACATTTATCCCGTGCCGCTTGCAGTCCACCTACTCTGATAATATATATCCACATGCATTTGATGATGTCAATAACTTTAATGTAGTAATATAACAATGTTCTATATTTCTTTTAACTTACTCATACCCTACTAGGTTTAGTAATGTGAGCGTGATTCATTTAGAGCATATCATTTACATAGAAGAATTAATAATTACTAGCTTATTTGCATAATTTTATTTATGCCCTTCGGTTGATATCTTTGTATCCAATACACCTCTATCAAGCATAATTCTGTATGAGACAAGAATTTACTACTGTCAACCCGGTTTTTTCACATGACTCTCAGTAAGTTCATGGTAGTCATTTGATGTGTCTTCATTCTCTTGGCTTCCCTAGTAACTTATGAAATTTATTTACCTTGTAATCAACTCAGAATATTCATATCTTTGTCTCTTCCTCTTGCATTCAACACTCCAAAATTTTCTCTAGGGTTTCATGCCAGAAACCCCACAACTTTCAACTCTGGTACTAGGTTGCGCTTTGCCTCCAATGTTCCTGATGTTCCCAAAGAGATTAGTTTCTTTTGATCATTGTCAACTTCTTTGGCTTCTTCTTTTGTCCATTGTCACAAAAATGCTGTCCATGTTATCCGTTATCACCAATAAGATAGCTCTCCTCCAAATTTCGCCTTTTTACAAATCACATCACTGTTAGCTTATGTATAATCTAATGTGCCATAGAATTGTCCTCTCTACAATACAATCCCTAGATCAACAACTTTGTTCAACACACTCCATTGTCAAAACGACTAGCAACAATATTGGCATCAGAACCCATGATTTCCAAACTCCAATGTATATGTCAATCCAATGCTAAATGATGAGCAACAATCTGGAAGATTACCTAGTTATTTCCAATAAAAATGTCCTACAGTTAGTCCGATTTCAGTTTCCTGTTAAAACAAGCAAATTATGCTCTAGTGGACTACTAAATGGACCTAACACTCACTCGACTTTCCTTCAATGGATAAAGTTAAGTCATTAGTTATTGATAAGAAATTTGGTTCAACGTCATGTAAACAATCATCCTTGAATACATGATTGATTAAGTAGATAATGGAACTTAGTCTCACAAATATCCCTGCGTGAATGTTGCAATAACATGATTAATTTTTTATGACTTTCACCTCACAAGCCTTAATGCTTATTTATGTCGAAACATCAGCACATGCGTGCATATTGGATAGGCATGAATCGGATAATCCAAACACTTGGACAATGACTACAATCACACACCTTGAATCATACATTAGCCCAATGCTACAAAACATATATAAGATCTTAGCCTCAAAGCATAAAAATAAAGAACGTGTTGTGCGCTTGATAAAAAAAGGTGCAACCATGTGACCATTTATATTATCGTCGCCTTGATCATAGCTTTACTCACAATTTACTTTGACATGTTCTCTAAGTTACATATTGTCATTAATCCTCTAAGATTGGACGTGCTTGTGTTCGCAGTTGAGACTAGGTAAATGTCACTTATGTGGAAGAGATAGTACCCAATTGGAGATTCTTCACCGAAAGATCCTTTTGCAAGCGTGCCAATAAAAATAATAAAACTAAACACTAAGTATACACACTGAGTATATATCGTATCATGGAATGTACATTATACTGTACATTGCTGTAACATTTTTTTATCAAAAAAGAAGAAACTTACCTATAGAAATTCAACATCGAGCTCTCAAAAATTACTGTCAGTGGATGATCCAGTTGAGCAAGAATCGATTTCTCCTGCTTCTTCCTCCTCCTCCTCAGTGAAAGGAGAGTAGCGATTGACTTTGAATTTTATAATTATTTTCCGAAGCTAAATTGAGTAACTAGAGCGAGAGATCATGTGTGTAAGATGAGTTTAACAGATTGGATGGGTTGAAAATACAAGGAAATAAAAAACACAAAATCACGTTTCCTTTTAGTTTTCCTGTTACTAATTGTTCTTTCACTCCCACCATATACTACACACCTTGAGCGTAAGTGACCATACGGTTGACCCCACCCCCCCACACTAGCCTTTCACCTAGTTTACAGTGAAAAGGCAAGGCTACCGAAATGATAGTGGGTAGTTTGACTACGGTTCCTTGGAGTCTCACACTTGTAATATCCCTCCCATTAATAATAAATAATACAAAATAAATAATAATAATATAAATAATAAATAATAAATCACTTCATAATAAATAATAAAAATAAATCATAAATGTTAAATAATAAATGAGATTTAAAAATATACAAGAAAATAAATAAAAATAATAAAAAATAAAAATACTAAAACTCTAAATAAGAATAAATAGAATATAAAACAAAGAAAACAATAAAAAAATCAGTAAAGCTATCAAAAAGAAGAAAATAAAACAAGAAAGCTAAAAATCAAAAGAAAAGTAAAGAAATAAAATAAGAAAGCTAAAAGAATCAAAGTCGCATGTAGACACATGGAGTGTGCGCATGTGGTTCCCATCCAATGTTTGTTCTATTTAATAGATGGTGAGGAAGATGAGAGGCATTCCTGCATTCCATCATTCCGAGATTCTATCTTTCATTCTCTTGAGAGAATGGTGTTTTAAAACTTAGGAGTCACTGGCAGTAGTACATTGATTGAGGGCTCAGGGGTGGCCAATTGTAGCAAATTCTTGCGCAATTGAGCCTACGGTTGGGTGGAAAGTCGTCCCCAAAACCTTGTTGTCAGTTGGCAAACATTGATCACAGATAACATAGGTATGTACTTATTTGTTGATTTTGATTTTCATTAGGAAATTAATTTTATATTTACTTGGCTTGTTACATATGGTATCAGAGCAAGGCTCAAACACTTAAAGCCTATGGGCATTTTAATGTAGATAATTTTAATTATTTCTTGATGAGAAAATACTCTAAAAAAAAAATTAATGGAGAAAATAGTATTATCATTTTTTTTAATTATTGTTTACAATAATTATTAATAATATTATTTTATTGAAAAATAAAATCAAAGATTCATTAAAATATTTTAAGTGAAAAGCCAAATCCAAAGCTAAGATTAAATCTCAGAGTAGGATATAGGTTCCACTTTACATTCATCAGCTTCCACTTTACTCTACCTAAAAAGAATGGCATAGTTGTAAATAGATAGTGAGTAGGACTATCCATTTCAGCTCTTCAATTTAAAAAAAATTAAATAAAAATTCAAAGAAGTCGGATAAAACAAAATTTAAATCAAAGGTGAATGATAGAGATTTTTTTTTTTAAATGCTGATTTATTATCTACCCATTTTCTCTATACATTATTAGCATTATTTCTCTCTAATTATCGAAATAATTCCATAAAAAATTAAAAAAACCCAAGGCACCGAGTGCCTATGATGATGTCACGCCAGCAGACAAATGCGGTTCGCGGTGCCTTGCTGTGCCTTCTGGTGTGTCGGTGATACTTCGGTTCTCTAAATCGCGTTAGCAAAACATCCAAACCCTTCCAATAAGACAAAGGCTATTACAAAATTTTTATTTTAATTAAATATATGAATCTTTCAAAGAGTTTTAGATCAGTGTTGGTCATTTTTCACTAAAATCATGGTAAATATGAAGCATTATGATTGGTTTACTGGTTTTTTATTTTGTTTATTGAATATTTATTTTATTTTCATGTAATTGACCGTATGAAAAAAAACAAAAATAATGGTTTTTATATCGCGTTGTTATCTCATATAATGGCTTTTATATCGCTTTGTTATCTCAAGTATATATCCTCATCTATCGGAGTTATCAATTATGTACTTATATTTCTTCTCTTCGTTTCCATGTGTATATATGGGATATATGTAAACATTTCAATTCGTTGACTATTAGAATAATGATTACATTTTTGCAATCGCTGCATAGACCATATCGGATCTTTAACTTGTAATCCGACATGTACAAAGTACTTTACTTGAAGCTTGAGGGCAAATTACCGGGAAATACCCAAAAAAAGAAAAAAGAAATATGTTATCTAAATTTTTGGGTTTCGATTTTCTTAGGTTGAAATATGAAAATGATTCATCAAATGAAAAAGATTTCATTAAACGAAATAGTGATATTAATAAAATTATATTATAATGAATTTATATGTGTTATATATATTTAAGGATTAAATAATTGATTTATATAGAAGAAAAGTGTTGGCAAGGAAAGCGCAATTTTGGGTTTAAAGGAAAAAAACTCAAGTGGATATAAAGTTTTATTTTTAAATATTTATAAATTTATTTTAAGATTCCAATATTTTTAATTTAATATAAGAAAAGGTGATTTTGTTTAAAAAATTTTGTTTATTTTTAAAATAAAAATATAGGAATAAGAAATTAGTTTTGTGTGACTTAGGATGAGATATTAATAAATATTTTGTATATATTTTGAGACATTTTACAATATAAAGTTGATTTTACATAGTGATACCTTTAATTGAATATTTAATGAAAGGGTTATAAATAAAATCTTAAAGGAAATTAGAATAAACTAATAGAGGGATGATTGATGAATATGCACTTATTAAATGATTGATGATATAATGAGCCTTCATATAGAAAAACTTATTCAATTTTCTTGGACAGAACGTGGATGATCATTTATTATTGATATTGCAATACGAGCATCTTGTTATTGATATATTGCAGAGTGTTAAGTTTTTTTTTTTCAATAAGCAGCAGATCTAATCACATCCTTAACCTCCCTTGCTATATATATTTTACTAACTTGGTCTGTTGGCAGAATTCTAGAAGAGGACATAGGCCTATAACTGTCTTTTCAAATCAGATCAGACGTCTCTTCTAAGTAGTATATACATTTGGTGATCTATTGTCACTCTCTCGATAAATTTCAAATTAACAACAAGTCAGCATGATTCTTGGTGGAAAAGCTTTGGAATTTAGGTTTTGTGTAATCTCTTTGTGTAGCATCCAGGTTACAACGATTTGCAGATAAATATGATCCACAAGGTTACCTCAAATAAAGTGCATATATGTTAAAAGTCCAAGCACCAAAGGAATCTCCGACTCTCGTCAAGAATTCAAAGTGGTAAAAATCATTATAGCTAAAATGTATTGTAGCTAATTGGTTTGTTTTGAGTTTCCTCGTATTGTTTCGATCTTTATGTTGTAATTAATGAATGTAAAACCGGGTAGCTATTAAAGTTTTGTTAAGGGTTTGATATGGTGTTGCCTTCGCGGGTGCACTTGCAGGCAGGCCATATAATCAATAAAATGATTTTATTTTTTTGTTGGGGAGGGATAACCTTCCCAGTGATCCGATCCAGTTCTGGGTCGGGTGGTGGTGTCTCTTCTTTATGGTGTGGAATATTTCTTTGATTGTGTTATTTCTTAAAATTTCTTAGAGTAATCATTTAATAGCCATAAGAATCTCAAGATACACTAAATCTGTTCAAACGATTTATTTTGTTAAAAGAAGTCCACTTAATTCAACATAAGTTATGATTGCTTAAACAGATACTCAAAATATTTCACTCTACAGCACATAATTTCAATTTATCCTAGCACATAAGGTCATAAATCTGTAGACTTAATATTGGCTTGACATATAATTTCAAAGGTCATGGTGAATTTTCTTTCAGAATTCAAGTACCTTCTTAAAACAATACTGCCACTAATATTCTTAAGCTTTACTCATTGGAAATTTGATTTTATGTTGAGACAATTCTGTAAGTTTTAATACTACAAAATTAGTGATTAATGATAATTTGCATGATCAATCACACAATTTCAAATTTGGCAATGGTCTGATTGCATACCGTAGGGGAAAAATATACAAAACAGTAGATTGAAATGAATCAAGAATCTTCAAAACTTTGTGAATAAATTTGGCATGGTTAATACATATCTGGTTAAAAATTCGTTGCATAATTATCACAACATTTTTGGCTCTTATTTTATGTTTCTTCAGTGATCAATCTTGATATTGAGTGATTGATTACAATGTTTGGCTATCATTGCATGCATATGTGGGTGACTTGATTTCACTGTTAGAAATTTGATATTTTTAGAGGTTATAGGTCTGATCTTGACATTACCGTGATATATTACCTTTGCACTTGGCATTAAGCTTGAATATAGATCATTAGTACTCCTTATCTTGCATTCAGTGATCATTTGAAAAGTGAATTAGTGGATTGATTGGATCATCTAGTGACTCACATCACATTGCAGTTTTTCTTTAATTAGCTATCCAATTTGGTATCTAAGGACCGATATATTCTTGGCAATAAGCTACAACAATCAGATTCTTGACAGCAGAATAACGTTGGTATAACTTAAAGTTGGGTGCATTCATTAGTTCCTCATTGGTTTTCTCATGCGTCATTATAGGCAACAGATTCTTTGGTTCTCTGTTCTCATTAGAATCTCATTGCATGGTAAAACCACTATCTCATTTTATTGAGTTGATTATGCTTGCATCCTCTTATCATTTTCTAAACATAAAAAGTGCTATAATCAACTACAACGGTTCTCTCCATTACAAACATATAACAAGTGAAATTCTAAATGACTAACCTAATTAAAAGTATATAGTTTTGTTATGAATCATTGATTCATTAGAAAAATATATAATCTTGTAATCTTGGATGGTGATAATCTACCCATAATTGACGATGTATAATTCTCTGAAAGATTGCACTATTGATATGGTATACTGGCATGTTTTTGTAACAAATCTTTAATGCTGGTGTAACTACTCACCACTAGTTCATTTTATAGCACAGTTTTTGAAGTATTTGGATAATTGAAGTTGAAATTTGTCAGCAATTGAAGTGCTCTAAAATAAGTGAAATCTGTTCCAATTTACAATGAATAAACTCTGATATCTTAGTACCTTTAGATGATCATTGTTCACTAGCAATCTGTTCATTATTTTACTGTTCAATTTGATCTAAAACATAGAGATAACATTCCTTGAATGTTGATCATACTATTCACCAATTGGGTTGGATTTATGTTCTCATTTCCTTTAGCGATAGCAGTTGCTTGGCATTTCCCCTGGTCTATTATTGCAAGAACACGACTCTCTCAATATGATCTTCTAATAAATTTAATATTGCACTACCATTGCCATTTAGATTACATGTATCTGCTCATTTACTACTATATTCTCAATGGCAAATCGTACAGACTTGGGTTTCAGTTTAGATGTTGAGTATAATGTTACATGAGGTTTCGTGATTCAAGTTTAATTGCATATAGTTGATAAAGATGTCTAAAGAGAAATGGAAAGGAGAAACTTGCTAATGATAATTCATGTGATTATGGCCAACTTGGATAAGATGTTTAAGGTGGTAGAGAAGAAGTATCACAGCAGGGGTAAGAAATCAATAAGAAGAAACAACCTATTTTAGAACATAACGGAAGAGTTTGGTATAATCATGACTTGGGTACTCTAAAGGTATCACTATGAGGTCTATCTAAGGATGATGCACATAGAGAATAAAGTATTAGCAATCAACTAATGAACTTGAAAAATCAGGGTAATAATGAAGGTTATTTTAAGGAACCTGTAAGGTATGATAAATAGAATGATTGGAGAAGATAAGATGTATGCATAACAACATCTATAGCAATTGAGCCTACGGTTGCGTGGAGAGTCGTCCCCAAAACCTTGTTGTCAGCTGTCAAAGGTTGATCACAGGTAACATAGGTATGTACTTATTTGTTGATTTTGATTTTCATTAGGAAATTAATTTTATATTTACTTGCCTTGTTACATAACTTGTGCTCAAGGAATATTGCACCAAGAGAGAACCCAGATCGTAACACATAGTAGTATTCTTCTCAAATTTTCATATTGACTACCTCTGGATAAAGATCTACTCCAATTATTGAATCTAACTTGTACTTGGCCCCAATTCCTTACTTATCTCCTTCATTCCAACACTTGGTGAAACACAAGGAGGATTTGTTTCTTTGAATAACTAATCCATGCTACCTTTGAGTAGTGTTAGAAATTTTTTCTGCTAAAATTGTGAAACACAAGAATTCGAACAGAGAACAATGCTCTGTTTTTAAACGCACAGGATCTTAGCACAGTGGAAACAACAACAAAAAAAATTGTTTTGCAGAAGAACAGGGTTTTCAACAACACACACATAAAAAATTGTATTCATTTAAAAGATTGCTATTACAAAATATTTGTCTTCTTCTATCAGAGGGATTACAACAACATTGTTGTGTTCTCTTTTCTTTACACTGCTGCGTACTGCACTGTTGTGCTCTAACTCTCATCCGCTCTCACTCTTATCTACACTGCTGTGTCTACACATATATAGTGCACTAGGGGTCATAACAGTCCATCAACCGCTTTAACTCTCTGACAGAGTCTCTGCTGTAATTCTTGAGTCGGTTGTGTGGTAACCTATAACTGATAAATGTTGCGGCTGGTTCGAGGCTGGTTTTTTCTTTAATGTTGTTGGTGAGCAGTTATGGCGCAAAGCCCGGATTTGATCTTCCTCCTTCTTTAGGAACACAAAGAGGTAAAGTGCATAGATGCAGTATGGAAATGGCGTGCATTTGACGGGAACAAATATGGGCCGTCGGATTAGCAGATGAGCGGCGGGATCGCATCGCAAGACATTAGCGCGAGGATGAGATGAGGTGAGAAGCGCCGATGTGCGATGTGCGATGATATCGTATCACAGTATCGCAATCGGCAGATACAAAATGGAGGGCTTAACACGCAATGGGCGAAAGTTGCGATCTGCGATCGCATCGCATCGCGTCGCAGTGCGGAAAACAGTTGAAGGATTAATGCAATTTGCGATGAGATGTGATTTGCGATTTCTGTTTAATTGTTGCTGCAGTTGGAATTAAATTCCAACACTCCCCCTTAATTTCAACTGCTGGGTTTTTCTGGATACTCAGGCATTTCCCAAAATGAACAAAACTTTTCTTTCCCAATGGTTTTGTCAAGATGTCAACTAACTAATCCTCTGCTCTGCAGTGCTGCAAAACAATCTCACCATTGTTAACTAATTCACGTATGAAGTGAAATTTGGTGTCTATGTGCTTTGTCCTTTTATGAAAAACAGAGTTTTTAGACAATGCTATTGCCGAGCTATTGTCACAGTAAATGGTTCTGCCTATTTCTTGTTCATGACACAAATCTCTTAGAACTCTTCTCAGCCACACTGCTTGGCATGCTGGTGTTGTTGCTGCCATATACTCTGCCTTTGCTATTGAAAAAGACACAACAGGTTGCTTCTTGGAAGCCCATGAGATGGCTCCCGATCCCATATGAAACACATATCCCGATGTGCTTTTCCTATCATCAACACTTCTAGCCCAATCACTGTCAGTGTAACCTGTCAACATGAAACTTTCAGAAGAGGAGTATAAAATACCAAACCCTTTCGTTCCATTCACATACCTTAGAATCCTCTTGGCTACCTGCCAATGAGTCTCTTTCGGTCTTTCCATAAATCTGGAGATTAAACTCACAGTGTGCATAATGTCCGACCTAGTTGTAGTCAAGTAGCTGCCAACTATGATCTTGTACAATTTTGGATCAAAATTCTTGCTGCTATCTTCTTCCTCAATTTCAACCCCATTACAGTTGGAGTCACAGCTGCCTTGCTGTTCTGCATGTTAAATCTCTTCAACACTGCTTCTACATATTTAACTTGAGAAATGAAAACACCATTTTCAGTTTGGTCTACTTCAATTCCAAGAAAATATCTTAAGAAGCCCAAGTCAGTCATTTCAAATTCACTTATTATGACTGCTTTGTAATCAGCAATGAGAGAAGCATCATTGCTAGTAAAAATCAAAGCATCTACATATAAAACAACAATAAGAATCTTACCGTCATTCTCCTATGTAGAGTGTGGGTTCACCCTCACACTTATCAAACCCATTCTCAATCAGATAAGCATCTATTCTGTTGTACCATGCTCTTGGAGCTTGATTTAGCCCATAAAGAGCCTTCTTCAGTTTGCAGACTTTATGCTCTTGGCCTTCAACTTCATAGCCTGGAGGTTGTTCAACATAAACCTCTTCTTTTAACACTCCATTCAGGAATGCAGATTTAACATCAATCTGATAAATCTTCCATTTGTGTTGTGCCGCAATAGACAACATTGTTCTGACTGTTTCCATCCTTTCTACTGGTG
>APFE030597234.1:218973-240612 GCA_000404065.3 Pinus taeda
CCAAGTGATGGTACTTGCATCGGTCCACACACATCAGAGTGGACAATTTCCAAGGGTGCTTTTGCCCTTATACTCTTTCCTGCTGGAAAGCTTTCTTTGTGTTGTTTGCCCAAGATGCAGCCTTCACAAAGGCTGTCTGGTTTTTCAATCAATGGCAATCCCTTTACCATTCCCTTTCTATGCAACAGATTCAAGCCTCTGAAATTGAGATGTCCAAATCTCAAGTGCCACAACCAATTCTCATCTTTCACTTGTTCCTGAAAGACTTCTTGTGTTACAGCTGCAATAGTTCTTCCTTCCTTCAAATCTGCCCTGAGTTTGAGAGGAAACATTCTATTGCTGGTCATCTACACCTGTGCAATGATCTTCTTACTTGGAGGTATGTCTCTGATTTTACACATATCATCTTTGAAGAACACATTGTAACCTTTGTTAATGAGTTGTCCAATGCTCAAAAGGTTACATTTCAGACCAGGTACATAGTATACCTCTGGCACAATCATCTGTTCTCCATTTCTTGCTTGGATACTGACTCTGCCCTTACCCTTGACAGATATCTTACTATCAGTTCTTGTTGTTACCTAAGATTTCACATTTTCATCCAGATTGGCAAACATTGTAATATTTCAAGTCATGTGATTACTACAACTTGAGTCTAAGAACCAAAAATCTTCTTGTTTGTCTTGTGCAATGTTACATGTTAACAACACAATCTTTGGATTCTTATCTTCTTCATTTGCAAAATTAGCATTCTACCTACTATTCATGTCATTTTGTTTTTTCCTACATTCATTGGTGCAGTGCCCATATTTCTTACAATAATGACATTGGACTTGGGATTTGTCATACCTTTGTCCATGAGCTTGATGTTTGCTTGAACCTTCATCTTGGTTCTGATTGCAGCTCCTTCCGCTTGTGCTTGCAGGATTATTTCTACCTTTGTTTTGGCTTCTTGCACGACCTCTGTTGTTTGCTCTACCTCGACCTTTTCCTTGGCCAAAAGACATATGAGTCTTGAATGCTTGCTCAAAAGAGGAATCTGTTCCTCTACTCAGTCTGTGTTCATGAGACATAAGAGAAGCACTCAGTTCATCTACTCTGAACTGTGAGAGATCCTTTTTTTCTTCTATTGCTACCACAATAGCTTCAAACCTTGAGGGTAAACTTCTCAAAATTTTCTCTACAATCCTTCTTTCTTCAAGAATCTCACAATGAGATCTTATCTGGGTTATCAACCCAATAACTCGAGTGAAGAATGAATCTATTGTATCAAATTCCTTCATGTTGAGTGTTTCAAAGTCTCTCCTCAACATCTGCAACTTTGCAGTCTTCACCTTCTCCATACATTGATAGGCAGTTTTGAGAATATCCCATGCCTCCTTGGATTTTGTTGCTGCTGCAATCCGTGGAAAAACATTTTCATGTACTGATTGGAAGAGGAAAAAGAGGGCTTTGGCATCCTTCTCCCTGTCGCTCTTCAACTGGTCTCTTTCTGCTACTGTCAAAGCAGCCAATGTTGTTGCATCTGCAGGTTCAACATAGCCAGTTTCAAGCAGCTCCCATATTCCTTGAGAAGCAAACAATGCTTTCATTGTTATAGACCAATAACTGTGAATTTTCCCATTAAACTGTGGCAGTTGGGAATTTGTCAAACCAGTTCCAGCGTCTGCCATCTTAACCTGTATAAGTAAAGAAGAGATAATGACTGTATAATTAAAACAAGCAAAAAATTTCTCCGCTGGAGAAAATCTGCTCAATAAGCCTCTTACAGCTCCTACAGTGCAAAAACAAACTCTATTTTTGACTCACTGAGTGCCTAGACTAGCTCTGATACCACTGTTAGAAATTTTTTCTACTAAAATTACAAAACACAAGAATTCGAACAGAGAATAATGCTCTGTTTTTAAACTCACAGGATCTTAGCATAGTGGAAACAACAACAAAAAAAAATTGTTTTGCAGGAGAACAGGGTTCTCAACAACACACACATAAAAACTTGTATTCATTTAAAAGATTGGTATTACAAAAGGTTTGTCTTCCTCTATCAGAGGGATTACAACAACACTGTTGCGTTCTCTTTTCTTTACACTGCTGCATTCTGCACTACTGTGCTCTAACTCTCATCCGCTCTCACTCTTATCTACACTGTTGTGTCTACACATATATAGTGCATTAGGGGTCATAACAGTCCATCAACCGCTTTAACTCTCTGACAGAGTCTCTGCTGTAATTCTTGAGTCAGTTGTGTGGTAACCCATCACTGATAAATGTTGCGGCCGGTTCGAGGCTGGTTTTTTCCTTCTCGGTCATGCTTTCTTCTTTAATGCTGTTGGTGAGCAGTGATGGTGCAAAGCCCGGATCTGATCTTCCTCCTTCTTTGGGAATAGAAACAGGTAAAGTGCGTAAACGCAGTATGGCGGTGGCGTGCATTTGACGGGAACAAATATGGGCCATCGGATCAGCAGATGAGCGGTGTGATCGCATCGCAAGACATTATCGGGAGGATGAGACGAGGTGAGAAGTGGCGATGTGCGATGTGCGATGATATCGTATCGCAGTATCGCAATCGCCGGATACAAAATGAAGGGCTTAACACGCAATGGGTGAAAGTTGCGATCTGCGATCGCATCACGTCGCGTCGAAGTGCGGAAGACAGGTGAAAGATTAATGCGATTTGCGATGAGACGTGATTTGCGATTTATGTTTAACTGTTGCTGCAGTTGGAATTAAATTCCAACAAGTAGATGAGACACCTCAAAATCATTTCTAATTGTCTATCTCTAAGTGAGACAAACTTGTGTTGTCCAAAACCTTAAATTGTTCATCACGCTTAGCTTACAACAATAGTTATTCTTTTCACGTGGAGGACCAAATGTTTTTTTGTTAAGCTCTGATGCATTATTAACCATGGATGGGTATAGAACTCTTGTTGTGATGCATACAACTCTTCACGCGTAAGGAGGATATTAATTAAAATGGGTGAAATACGAATATGGAAATCATTTTCCTAAAATCGTGTATTTCCAACAATAACTTGATTTGAAATCAATCCATTTACGGAGATCTACAAGAATTTTGGAATCTGAACACATAAAAAAAATGGCCAAGTTCTTTGGGCTTAAGTATAAAGTTTTTCATTTAAGAGAATTCTAAGTGATCACCCATTGAAATCAGTGTTTTGTCAATCACGGTTTCACTCGATAAGCCTTCCTTGTAGATCCTATTTTTTTATAGTGTTGATCTAGAATTTGATTATACTTTTGCCAAATCGATAACTACGGGAGAAAAAATTCCAATCACCACAATTCCCAATCATCACATTCTTATCACCGTTAGGATAGATGCCTAAGATTGTAGATGCAACTTGAGGGGTACAGAACCCATTAATGGTATTATAGGCCAAAATAGCTAAGTTGTTTCAAAACAAGTGTCAAGAACCCACGTGATTACAGCTACAATAATAAGAGATCGTGTAAAATATATCTCGCTGTCAGAATGTTGGAAAGACAGTCAATATTCCTATATCAATTCTTTGGAAGCTTTTATAATACATTGGTTGTTATATGTATTGTCCCCAATATATATATATATATTTTACTAGATAATGACAATGAATTTTATCATCCACTAAGACTAACTTTGGTTTAATGGACTAAAAAAACACGATAAAGAATTTTTTTTTTGTTTTAATGTTTTATCGTAATGCTGGAAAATTTTGGATAGAGACTTTCCTACATCTGACTAGCTCGATCTTCTATATCTCATGCTTATACAAGCTCTACAATCCCAAAGCCATCCTTGCCAAGTTCGAGCCTTAATTCTCAGTATGTGATTTTCATCAATAGTTGTATCAAAGGCGCTCATCCAATCTTCACATGTAGTGGTTATCAGTCAAATTCAGGCTCCTATTGTGTTTGAGTGAAATGATCCACAAAATACAAGAAATCAAGATAAAGGATCTGGAGGCGAACAAATATTCGCAGACTTCGGTATAAATTTTGGAATTCCAATTTCTAGTTTTTTATTAGTCTTCAGATTTCCCTCTTTACCTGTTTATTTTAATACTTACTATTTGTCCACTGCTATAAAAAAAAGGTCTTTTACTTAGGGTTTGAGATTCAACCTAATTAAATCCTTCTTGTTGTTTTGTTAGGTCCCCCAAGTTTTTTAATTATCTACAATCCTACCCTTTTGAACTTATATGTCAAGGTTTTCTTATTCTGCGATAATATTGCTGGTGGTTATGGCATTATATCATGTGTGTTTTGGTTATCCTTTCAAAAATAGATTATTTTCCTTTTCTGCCATCTCGCCTGACCGCTGGGATAGGCGGTCTTCCTTACGACATCCTATGCTAATTCCCATTAGGCCCATTAGGCCGGAGAGTTGAGCCTAAGCTCTGATACCACTTGTCATGTTCCTCTCCCTGACCAGTATTGATGCACATGTATCAAAGAACAATTTTTTCCTAAGAATGGGGAGAAGAAAATAGGCTTAGAGTACCCTACATATTCAATATTAATCCAACTAACACATTACAAAGAACTAGCAACAAAATGAAATGTTGATTAGAGGAGGATGCCCAAATTGTGGAAAGGAAGAAAACAAAATGGTGATGGGTTGGGGTACCATTGGCCATCGTAGAGGAGATAGAGACATAAACTAATATGACGATTGTGATGCCAACAAACCGCGACATTCCATGGCAACAAAAGACCTAGCCTAAGCCATTTCGTACCTACACCTAGAGAGTAGCTCGTTCTCGCCTTAAGTTTAATTTCTACATCCTCCATGATTATTGAATATTCGACATTTGGGTTTATTGAAGTTTAAATAAAATATGATAATTTTTGGCATCGAATGTCATATTGCGTGTGGATGTTTCATATCATATGATATATGACGATAAAAAAACATTGTGAATCTCTTTGCATGATGACATCATAGACAACCGAGAAATACATCTTATAACAATATAAAATTTGATGAGAGAAGAGATGACTGTGATCAATAAAAGATCCTCAGAGACCTTGATTCTTTATGGAATGCATTTCCCGGTGATTAGGACCCATGTAATATTAAGGAGAGGGGAAGGGCCAAGGACATCATATACTTTCTAAAAAATGCAAGAGAAATCTCCCACACATCTCATGTTACTTAAAAAAAAAAAACAATTTCCCCATGTCCCTTTCATCTTGGGTTTGGAAAGGCCGATGGGGAAACATCCCCTAATTCTCAGCAACATAATGGTTGGCTCAAAAATTCATTAGTCTTGCGTGGTCTTCTATCTCGATTGGAACAATTGAGACATCCCAGAACCCCTTCATGGAATGTGTAGGAATCCCCAGCCGAGAAGATAATTACTTTCCATCTCGTACTATGCAACAAATTCTTTAGTCTTTGTACATTAAAAGCATTCTAGATTTTCATTACCCTACTTGGCAAAGGCATGATTGTTTTTCTATGTAGTTTCTAGTAGCATTGATGATATTAGCAATGGGATTGAATGAGATTTCATGAAATAGCAACAAAGGTTGAAGGAAACATTACAGGGAAAGGAGGAGAAAATTGGAAATACCGCAATGGGTGTAAGCATAAGAAATTCTCCAGGAGAAGATATGATCTTCAAGGTGGACATCATGGATGACGGTTAATGCCAGATGAGAAATGAGGTAGCAGAGGAACCCGCTCCCCAAAATTTGCGAAGATAGTAAAAAATGATTTATATAAGATCTTAGAAATTTATGTCTAGAATGTGATCGAGTTTGACCCAACACATATGGCTATTTATAACGAACAGATCTAATATACACGATCACTCGTTACTGGTCAGAAGTTTCTTTAAAGGCTGTTTCCATTTGGAAGGAAAATTTGCTTTTATAGTACAACCAATTGATTTTGAAAATTTGGCATCAACCATAGCCCTGGAGGTCACTACTTTTCAGCGATGAAGGCTGGTCTTGGAAACAATATGGAATCAATAGAGAAACCCCCACAGCAGCAAAAAATAACATGTGCTTTTAAATCTATGCCTAAAACCCTCCGAATCTGAAATCCCAAGCAGCTTCTTTACATATCACAGAGAAGCTAAACTAAACCCTGAGTCTTCTTTATATATCCAAAGGAGAGGTTATACTGATCAACAAAGCTAACAGGGAAGGGAGAGGAAATATTTCCTAGCCCCATTCCTTATCACCGTGCTCAAGAGTGTGTTTGATGTCCATATTCTCCAAATAAAAGTTGGGAATCCAGCTCCCTCTTTGAATCCAAGGTCTGATGAATGTACATTGATCCATTATTGGTAGGAAAGGATGTTGGTTTCCTAATGCAAGTACTTCAACCTCACAATAATCAACCTAGAAAACTCCCCATGGATCCTAATTGGATGTCCTTTGGGTTTGACATTAGATTAGTGGATATGAACTTTTCTTACCTCGTGGTGGAACTCCATTTGAAGCACCCACTATCCAATTTATCCACAGGTAGTAAAATCAATAGTGACAATTTCCCAAAAGCCATTTTTCACTGTCAAGGCTCTAGTGCCATACCCATGTTATGACCAATTAAAAATAACTAAATGCTAAAACTATGATTCCAGTCTTAAACCTTTGGTCTCCAGGCATAACTTATTTTATTCTCTCTATAAGAGATGAATCCAAATGCTAATTGGGTCATCCTCCGATGCATTCATATGAGGATTATATTTCTTAGTAAAATTAAATGGATTAATAACCTTCCCAACTATGCTAATTATAAGGAAAATCTGGTAGTTTTATTATACCCTCGAAGCCTCTCTATTTATTGTAAACACAGTGTGGGATATAGTGTAATAAACGAGATTAAGTTATAAGAGTGGTAGTTCTCATCTGCATCGGATTAACTATGTATCTAAGTTATCATTCATTTGTTCCATAAAACACATCTGTACCCTTCCCTTCACTTCTGCGGTTTGCATATCTATACATAAGATCCTCATATCATTTAATTTAGGCTATAACCATAAATATCAAATCTAAAGTAAACCAGAAATATCACAATTTCTTTCCTAGCACATGTAGAATTTATTCAACATCTTATACATAACAAAATTAAATGAGAACAACAAATATTCTAACAAGGAATCCACTGGGCAAGAACAACGTCGGGAAACTGACACCGATTTCCACCCAACTTATTACTGAATTCTTCTAGTTCACCCCCGAGTTGAGATCTCCTTGCCAAGAATCCATGCCGTATTGATCCCTTTCTCAAGTATTAAATAATTGTATTTCATGATAAGGTTTCCTTTTCATGGTGTCCCGCTCTCGTGGATAATATTATCCACTTACCTAAAATTTTCCATAAAAGCCCGCCTTTCTCTCCCAGCTGCTTTTAGGCATTTCTAGGCTTAGCATCTTTCTCCAGCTAAGCAACTTAATGGATCTTTCTCCCCCATCCATTAAGCTTATGCAAAACTTTGTTGTATAATTCTTATCATGATTTATCAATGAGATTTTAATCTTTTATTTTGGCAAGAACCTCGTTTCTAGGTGTCTCATTCCCAAATATCGCTGCCCCCTTCTGCTTATCTATTTATTCAAATTATTTATTTGCATAACATATCCATGTATTCCCATAGCCTTTTACTTGATATGACAATTAACATAATATTATCCTAACTTACATATTACATCCACGAAGGGATATTACATTAGTCGGAAGCGTCGGGCAGATAAGCCCTAACCCTCGCTTCTTGACATCCCACATGACCTTCTCCCTGGAGAAGTTGATACCTGACCGGCAGGGATGAGCTGTTGTCCAAGGCCCCTGGCCACGTCACCACGATATGACCATGCCCCAACTAGAAAGGAGTGAAATCCAGTTGGGGTGGATAGTTGGCCCCAGCCCTCGGCCTTATGGCCATCATGTGGCCCTGATCGAGCGCATAGGGTTATTTGCGAAATTAACAAGCCAACAAATGGCCCATTTTTCAGTGGGAATCACATCAGTCTGGGAGAATTTTTCAGTTGGAAGACTGTGTAAAGGGAAAATTTGCAGGACAATTAGTAGGTTTTGCCAATTTGTAGGACATATAGTAGAGTTGGTCTTCGAGAAGCATATCTTGTTTAATTTTTAACCTTTTTGAGCTCAAGAAGAGCCTAGATGGGGGTTGTTATCACTCTGATATTTCTTTTGAAGTTAATAAAGGAAAAAAATTCAAAGGTAACCACAAACCACTTTTAGAGATCAGGACCTAGCCTTCCTGATGCTCAGAGAGGGTTGTCTCTTTATAATTTAACTTTGTTTTAGTTAAGATCATTTTAGGCTAGTTTTTGCTTGCACTTGGGTTTTGTTTTGAAATTGAGTGGTGGGATCACTTTACTTAGATGAACAGAGGTTTGGCTTTTACCATTGGGCTATGGAGTCAGATGTCAGACAATCAAGACTGGATTCAGTTCTAAAAACAGTGTCTACAGGGCAAGATAAATGAGTTACTACAGATCTCAAAGGCTAAATGGTGGAATGGTTTCAAATCGAATCCAAGGAGAAATTAAGGGTTCCCTAGGTCCAACTTTGGAAGGAATGAAATAAGTCAACCGGGATAAGAGAGAAATTAAGGGTTCTCAAATCCGGGTATCAGGGGAAAACATGTAAATGACTAACTTTGCAAAACAGAGTTTACTTAAACAAATTCTGAGCTGTATTTCCAGTTAATTCATTAAAATTTAGAACACATTTAAGATTATGAAACACATAAGAAAGTAACATAATCACACAAAAAAGATACTTCACTGCAAATGGCTCATCTCATGAATCATGTAGTGAAATGATTTTATTACTTGCTCTAGTCTGTTGACTTGAAAATGGTACAATCACCCTTGGGTTCAAGATCAAAATAACTCTACAAATGTAAAATAATCCACCCTAATACTTCGAATTTTGAAGTATTTATACAAAAGGAATTACAAAATATCTAAAACTTCTTTTAGAACTAATCTAGGAAAAAAAGAAATATCTTCTTGCAAGAAGATAGAGATAGATATTTGACTACTTCTTGATGTCCCAATTATTAAGGTTATGCTGGCTTTGCTTTTTGATATTTTGCCCTTTATGTTGCTTGGTTGTTTGGTCTTCACGCTGGATGTTCTGTTTTACTTTAATTTTTCACCTGATACTCTTTCATCTGATACTCTTTAACCCTGTTGACCTGTCAATATCCTTTTACTTTGTTGTTTCACTTTTAACTGTAGATTTATAAGTTATTGTCCTTTTACTACAATAAATAATTGAGTTTTTCCCATCTTTCTTCATCTGGTAATTGGATATTGATCATTTTTCTGTATATTTCATCTTCCTCTGTATATTTGGCAAAATTGGGCTTATTAATAAACAAGTGCTTTACCTCACGCTAGAGGTAAAAACCAGTTTTCAAAAGTTTGGTAAAACAATTTGATTGTTGGCATGCCCTTCATGGATGAAGTGATTACCTATTCCTTGGCCACTTCCCTAATCTTTTTGTTGTAATCTGCCTTTGTTATTAACTTGTCATTTATTACTAAGGGATTAGGTAATCCCTTTTCCCTCAAAATTTCAAACTTAGCCATGAACCTGTCAATGGGTAGTTGCATGTTCTGACACTTATCTTCTAAATTCAACATCAAATTCCTCTTGGTGAGGACTTTTTTGACTTCCAAAATTGTACCTATCCTGTTATGTATCTCCAGTTCTTGCAGTTCATACTTATTCTTGGAGTTGAGGAAGTGGATTATCCTTGTTGCTTCCTCTAGCATATCTCCAAGTTTTGTTTTAACCCTTTCAATGGCTTCTGTAGCTTGCTTAATTAAGTTAGTTTGCTCAAAAATGACTTGGATGGATGGCCAAATATCATTTACAGAGTCAATGATATTGGCCCATAGTTTCTCTTTAGCCTTTTCTATAGGCTTAGTCAATGTCAGTTATTTCTCCAAGCTTTTTATCCTTTCGTTCATCCTTGTAGCCTTTTGTTGTTCTTCTTTATACATGATTTGGGCAAGCTTGCAATTTGTCTCAAGGCTGCTGTATTTCTCCTTCAGTTTGTTCATCTCATTGGTCTGAATCGACATTTCTTCCACTGCTTTGACCAACCTATTTTCTTCTTCACTTGTGGAGGTTGTTGTTGCTGATCCTGTTGCTGATGTAGTCTGTGCAAATGGTCGAAGTGCAGTGGCCATTGGAGCACTAGGAGCTAATAATGCTACCAAAGTAGAAGGTACAATTGTGGTCACTGTTGGAATGACAGTTGCAGGAGAATTATCAATGCTATCTTGTTTGAGCTAGATCAAGCTATCCAAATCCTTCTCCATCTCCTTTAACTCGTCATTCAGTTGCAACACCAAGTCTATCTTTTCCTCATGATTGATCTGGCTTTCCAGGACTTCCTCTGTCTGTAGGTGCTGCAAATGAGGCAACTTGAGCTGTTTCTTGAGGGCTATTATGTCCTCATTGTTCTTTTTGATGAGTTTCTTTGTGGCCTTAATATCACTTGGGTCATGACCCAGTTCAATAACCAAGTCCTCCAAGGACTTTATCCTGGTATCTTTAGCTTGTGAAGAGGCTCTCTCCAACTTGAATTGAGTTTTTATATTGTCTAATGAATCTTGTAACTTGTAAGCAGCCATGACCTTTGCTGTGAGGGTGGAGTAGATCATTTCTCCAGCCTGCTTGTGAAATTATATCTGATCAATGGGATGAACATCCCTCACCAAGACCTCAAACTTTGTCTTATTATAGTCTGCTGAGGTCTTTGGTTGCTGTACAATGGGCTGTAGGAATGAGACCTGCATTTTTCCTTCTTTGATGTCAAAGGCTGACATCAGTTTGGTCTAGTTTGGCGGTGTGAGATTGAGATATTGGGCATATGTCTCTGCCTTTAGTCTCTCATTCCTCATTTTGATTTCTTTAAATCTATCTTTGATGTCATTTTCTTTGTCAGATGGTTTGACATAGGAAGAAATCTCCATGCTCAGCTCTCTATCTATCAACTATGTGTTGGATGTTGAGGGATGTTGTGTCTCCTCTGATGCAGTTGCTTCTTTACCTTTCTATCTCATTGCCTCAATGTCAATTATTTCTTTTGACGCAATGTTATCCTCCTGTTCAAAGACAAGATTCAATTTGGGCCTCTTTTTTCACTCAACTGGCTCATCACTAGTCTCCATGGCAGAGCTAGATGCCTCATCCTTGCTCCTTTTAGGATTTGTCTCCTCATTTATTGGATTCTGTATGATAGGAGGAATGTTCATTAGACCTCCTTGTTCTGGAACCTACAGGAAAGAGTTGTGATCAAATTGTCTCTCCAAATCAATAAGTGTGTTCCCTATATCCACAACACTGCTATCCATGTCAATCAAAGTGTTCTCCACCCACCCATCTTGGTTAGCATACTGTTCAATGTCAGGCCTTGGGTGGTGAATGTATGTTGACAACTTGACCTTGAGTCTGAGCTTGTTTATGACCCCATGAGGGTTATAGTGCCAGATGAAACTATTTTTCAATTTCATTAGTTGAAGTAACTTGTCAACCTCTGGTCCTGCTTCTTAGTTGTTGCAAATAAATGGGCTCATTTGGTTCTTGACTTTGAACTGGGTTTTCTTCCTATAAGCTAGGAGGTTGATCTCATCAGAGCTGATGATTTGCGTGAAGTACTCAAGAGCAAATATCCTCATAGGGAGGTATTTAGGCAACTTATAGGGGCTAGCTCACAGCCATAAATCTTGATGTCTGTGTGGTTTTGGTACAAGTACCAATCTCCCACCTTGCTATTCTTGGCCAATTGCAGTACTCTTTTAATCTTAGGGTTGATTCTAGGCTGTCTTAAAAGTCAGCATGTTCATAACTGGGTATAGAAAAGAGTCTATAAAGTCTTTGTAGGTGAACGAGGTGGAAAACTTGTGGACCAAGGGTGTCCAGTAGATGACGGATCTCTCCTTTCCCTTGGTCTAGATCCTCAAAGGGAAATTATCTGTCTAGTAATACAAGAACATATGAAACAACACTAAAGAGTATTTGAATACTCTTTTAGTGGGCAATCTAGTGAATTGTTCATGCATTATGTCTACAATGAACTGGGCATAATCATACATAATAGCAGGAGGTTTGCCTGGAGTGAAAATGGATAAGAAGGCCATGATGACCTCATCCACATGCTCATCTAATGTGAATCCTAAGACACATGAGAGCATGGTGATTATTCTCCTGCCAGTCTCTGAAAAAATAGTAGTAACATAGGGTGGAATTCCTTTAGGAGTATGTCTCTCCTCAATGATGAAATTCTGGAATATTTGTTTGATTTTGACAGGGTCTAGTGTGATGTTCAGGTCCAACAGGTTTCCAATGGACAAAGGAGTCAAATTAGGACTCGGCTAGATTTGCAGCATCTGGTTGATGGATTCAGCAGTGATGGTGAATAATATCTCGTGGTTTGGTGCCTCAATAGTCCTATGGCTTGGAACATAATAGGCATGACAAAAATGTACTATGTTTGGGAATGGGTGAACTTCTGGGAATGTATACTTGGGCAAATTGGATTACCAAAGATTTATATCGTCAACATGGTTTAGGAACCTATCCTTGGCCCAATAGTGGATTCTTAGCATGTGGCATGGAGTGACTATGTCTTCAATTTGGAAATCCCTGTTTGCTAAGGCCAAATGGTCAATGTCCAGGTGAGGGGTTGTTGTCGGTCTGACATCCAAAGAGGTTGGGGCAGCCATATTTGTGATAATATAAGGGAATAGGGCTTTTATAGCTTTTAAAAATGGAGCCTTGGAAACTCAGGTACAGGGGTAGTGTATTGGCAGTTTGCAAGTAGGAGTTTTGGTATTTTAGGAGAGGGAATACTATTAATTTAAGGGAATTCAATTAAGTTCAATCAATTATTTTATGAATTTTATTGTACGTTTTAAACTGAGAGGGACATTCTGGTTTTAAGTTGAAATACTTGGAATTTATGGTCGGGGCTACAAAGTGGTCTTTGAGTGGTGGTTGCAGAGGTTTTTGTGGCTTCATATGTGCTATGGATGGCCGAATTGGGTGTCCGATGGTGTTTCGGATGGTACTCGATGGGTGACAACTGGTTGCAGAAAATCGGGAGGTGCAAGGATGCTTTGGAGGCTATCGCAGTGCAAATGAGTGGAAAATGGTGCAAATGGGGTATGTGGGCTTTTAACTGGGAGTGGTTAGAAATTGGCGGGGAATTATTTTTATGAACAATGATGGTTTTGCTATATGGTAGGGAGGCGGTATTTGGTGGATATCGCATCGCTTATGGGGGTAGAGCGGTATTTTCTCGATAGCACGCGACTTAGCGCGATGCTGCCACGTAACCCATGGGGGCCCAAGCAATACTGCCCATATCACATTCGTTCGGGCTGGTAAAAGTCGGGTAGTGAGCGGGCACGATATGGGTGAGGGTTGTAGGATCTCGGGGTGGATGATTAAATGGTCATCACGTGGTCGAATAGTGCGACGGGGAATGGGGGCGGAAGTTGGAGGGCCCATGGAATTAATCATACTTAAGTTGTAATTAACCAATGATTAATTGCGATTTAACTGCAACGTGGGTTTATGAAGTGTAGTGGGGAAAAATGAATTTTCAGGGTTAATAAAGTAATTGGGGGGGCAATAATAGTTAAGATAGGAGGTTTAGTGGGTTTTTTCAGGTTTTTAGTGAAATTATTAAAGGAAAGATGATTTTTGCATGGGGAAAAGGGTTTCACACTAGGGAAAAGGGATTTTTTGGGTAGGGGAATGAATTTAGATAGTAAATTGCTAAGGAATGTGTGAAACCAAGGTGGAATGGTAAAAATGAAGGGAAAGGGGGTTTATATAAGAAATGAAGTGGTAAAAGGGTAAATTATTTAAGTATGTAGTGAGGGGTGAAATGGAATGGGGGAAGTTAACCAAACGAACTTGAGAGCATCCTTTTTCTTTCACAATTGCTCCTGCATACTGAAACACATGATTAAAAATGATAGATGTGCTTATGCCTCAAATAGCTTGTATTTTTGCAACCTTTCTTCTACTTACCCATTTACTTACCCTAACATTTTTTCTTCACTTTATTGGGTGCAGTTAAGCTAGCAAACCCTTTTCTTTCCTTTTTTTTTTATGAGACAAACTATCTACTTCTAACCTTATATCTTCCAAGTGCTCAGATTAAACTGACGAGCTCCTTTTATTTCTCTACCTATCTTCTAATCTACTAAGATTAAATTGTTTGGTTAGATTTTTATTCTCTAACTATAAACATAAAATTCAAAGCATGAAGTATTCAAGATTAAACAGTTTGATTATCATGGGTTGTGGCATGTATGTCAAGCTGTACATAACCATTATTTAAGACAGTAAAATAATGAGTAGTGGCACTTGGACTTGCACACTTTCATAATCTTTTTGTTTGGGGCTCATATTTTTTCATTTTTTTTATCTTTTCATATTTTTCTTATCCTTTGATATTTCTTTTAGGACATACCCTCTTTACATTTTCTAATTATAATATGGAAAACATTTGCAGAAAGCAAAGGTATGTACAATATTACAAGACTTAACCTCAACCAATTCAAAATTATGAATCCTTTCACTATAGGACTCTAATAGGGGTTTTTGAGCATTCTAGATTCAATGATAGGCTAAGTTTTATGATCTAATCACTTTATGACATACATTTTACAGAAGAAAGTCTTTTAGTGACAAAGAAAATCAAAGTTGCAAAGAAGTATGAAGGAATTTTGAGCATGGAGAGAGCCTAATCATAGGTTTCCCACCCTTCTAATTTCATCTACAGTAGAGGAGCACTTTTTAGTCTTTTCTCAATGCATGTTCATGAGAGAAGCTATTTTCAACACCTCATTGTGGAGTTTTTGTATGCTTTTGTGCTTGTATTTCAGGTGGAGTAGAAGGACCTACTATGTGAGAGTCATTTTTACAATGACATTTTCATAACTTGCTGTAGGGAGTCATTTTTCAGAGTAAGAATTCTTTATATGAGAATTGTTTCTTTGTAGGAGAAACAAACCACGATTGTGTCAACAATTTCTATGTACTCATTTGCCACTGAAATCAATAGATCAGTCTAGCTATTGGAGTAGGAACGGAGATGTAGCCCAAGAGGGGTGAAATCCATCATCAAATGCTAGTTTCTTCTCTTCATGTTTTTCATTTTGATATGCATGTGAATTTGTTTCTCTTTTAAAATAATGTGAAAAAAACTTAACTCACATTTTGAAGACGTTATGAAACTTGTTTACCTCTAAAAACTGATTTTGTTAACTTGCAAAGTGTTATAAGATGGTCGTTTCTTTTGATAGGAGGAGTGTTCCAATCATTTTTAGATCAATTGGTATGAGAGAAAGTTCTAACCAAGTAAGTATGGGAAACACTACAAGAGTTGGAGGAGATTAATTTTTCTCTTCAAATGGAGAATGTGGAGCTGAGGAGATTGATTGAAATTGCAAAGGAAGAGAAAAGGAAAATGCCTCTATAGTTGCAGCATATACTGGAGCAACAATCTAGTGAGATTTCCACCCTGAAAGAAACAAAGAATCCCTCCAAGAGGAAGCCAATTTGTGGACAAGGTCCATACACATGATATGGACCCTATGATGAGAATTATGGTTGTGAGTTTTGTCAGCATATAAAAGATTCTCCTTATGTACCCATTGGGAAAAGTGGTTAGCTTGAGTCATAATCCACTTCTTCATCAACATCTAAGATAGAAAATATGGATGAAAAGCCAAAGGAGGTAATTACAATTTCTAGTTCTACTCCTTTAGCTAATGTTGATAACACATATTTTGCAACCTTTGAAAATCATACCAAAGGTATTGATATGAAGCTTTTAACTTGGATGGGTTATGATGGAAGAGGCCTCAGAGTTAATGGCCAAAGTATCACTAATCCTATCGAGGTGAAGGAATGAGCACGGTATGAAGGATTGGTTTATGGTCATGGAGAAATTGCAGAGTGTTCTAAAGTTGTTGAGGAAAAGAAATTATGAAGTGATGATATGTCCCATCGTGATTGTAGTGATGATGGAAAATTGTCTCCAAAGAGAGATGAATGTTCCAAGGGACATGCAAAGTCCAATTCTTCCCATCAAAGTCACAACCCAAAGAACATGTGTAAGTGTCATGGGGATTTTTAAAAAATTTCATTAGAGGATATTTCAGCCTAAAAGTGCCCATAAAATTTTCACGTAATTTCCATGTCGTAACATGTAAACCAATCAAAATCATTTCAATTTAGAAAGGTATACATGTAAATATTTGGAGGGAAAAGAAAAAAAAATCATTTTTTAATTGTATTTTTGGCTTATCTCCTTATAGGTTTACTCAAATTTCAAGTGTAGATACTCGTTGGATGCGAAATTAAATTTTGCATCCAATGAGTACCCATTATGCATACTTTTTAGAAGAACCACATTGATAAAAATTGCAAATAGATTAAGAACGTGTGTTGCACATGAATTTTTAATATATCTGCAATTTTTTCAATGTGGGTCTTCTCAAAAGTATGCATAATGGTTACTTGTGGGATGCAAAATTCAATTACACATCCAATGAGTGTCTACACTTGAAATTTGAATAATCGTATAAAGAGATAATCCAAAAATACAATTAAAAAAGTACTTTTCTTCTTTTCCCTCCAAAATTCATAACTCTTATTTTATTATTCTTCCTTAGGAGGCCATTTTTAGGCTGAAATTTCCTCTAATGGGGACATGTTTCCTTGCACATTTTGTGATTTCAATGACCATTATGTGGCTAATTGTGGGAAACATAAGGCGATGGTCAAAAGAATGGATCAAATCCTTGGGATGAGGCATGAAAAATCTCTTCCTGTTATGAAGACTTCCTTTTCGATGGGCAAGCAAAATAATTTTTGTACCCATTCTAGGTTGAATGGGAACCATATTGAAAAGTGTTGGAAACTCCATTAGGCACTTCATCCCAAGAAGAAAAAAGAGGTCATGGGATCCTTTGCAAGGAAAATGCCAGGTGGCAAAGTGGAAACTAGTGTAGTTCCCAAAGCAACCTTCAAAGTAGGGTAGGTGCAGAAAGATAACCCATAAGTCTCGTGTTATCATTTTGTAGTTTTGAGGTCGTAGGAGTAAATACATTGGACAACATCAAACCACTTTTGAATCTAGGATCTAGCCCTTCCAGCTTCAGGGAGGGCTCTCTCTTTATGATTTAACTTGGTTTTTAGGTCGATTTTAGGCTATTTATGATTATGCTTGGTTGTTTGAATTTGGCTGGTTGTATGGTTAATCTAATCAAATCACTTTCTTTCCATTGGGCTATGGAGTCAAATAAAACTGGAATGCTACACCAAAAGTTCAAAGGAGTAATCACAGGGCAAGCTAGCTAGATTTACTGGATCTTTTAAATTAAATTATGGAATGGAGAAAAGGTGTGATTCAACTAGGATTGAGAAGCATTTAAGAATTTCTCAATCAAACTTTCAGAAGAAAACATACAAATTGTAAATGGAGTCCAAATAAGGTGTTCAAAAACATATCCTATTTTTCACATCTCCCATTTTACAATTAGATTTTAGATGAACAACATAAGAAGAATAACCATGAAAACACAATTACAGTAGGAAAAACATCACCTGCATTTCATAACACACGTATCCTGTGAAAATTCTTTTCATTACTGGTGCTCCAGCAACGTGAAAAAGGTACAGTGCTTGATAGAAAGAGTTACAAGGCTCAGGGACCAACCCTCAATACTTCAACATAATGAAGTATTTAAACAAAATTTACAAAAATATTACAATTAATGCCTCAGTGACACGACATTCTATTAATTACTTTGAACTAACAGAAATGAAATAATGTGATAAGAAAGGAATGAATCTGGTGAAGTGATCTGGACATCTGGCACTGCTTTGGAGGAGAACAGTTGCTGAGTGTCCAATATTCGGGTGCTGCAGTGGTGAAGCCGACCTATCTTTTTAATCTTAGAATTCAGACAACTTATCCTACCACTCTTCATCTAGAATAGCAATATTTGTTACCTTGCGGTAGATCTCATCTACCTTAGTATACTAAGAAAAAGTTGGTTTTGTTGCAAAAAAGTGTTTTATCTCATGTTGGATAAAACTGATGTTGTTGATAGCTTCATAAAAATATCTCCTTGTCATAGTACCTTTGATGTGGGAAGTCATAGTTGTATCCTTTGGAATGTCTTGAAGCTTCTTCTTGTAATGTTCCATGGTCATCAAATTGTCATTGATCACAAATAAAGAAGGCAAAACTTTCTTGTTTAATGCATCTATTCTAGTGATAAACATGTTAAGTGCTACCTCCAGAGTGTCACATTTCTTTGTCAACTATACAACCAAGTTCTTCTTTGCTAGAACTTTCTTTACCTCCGGGATGGTTTTTGTTCTATCATCTACTCTTAGATCATCCAACTCATATCTATTTTTGGAATTGAGGAGCTTTATGATGCTTTTGGTTGTAGCAGGAATTTCTCCCAATTCAGCATTGATAGTGGAAATGGTTTTCTTGGCTTTCTCCATCAGTTCCTTTTGCTCGAATATAACCTAGATACATGGTTGGATTTCATCTATTTCTTCAATGATATTGTTCCATATCATTTCTGTAACATGGGCCAATGTGTAGCCAATAAAGGACTCAACAACTAACTTCTTCCATACCTTTATCTAATTTTGAGCTCTCTGTAGCTTTGCTGCATGAAAAGTCTCAGTTTTTATCTGATGATCATGTAGAAGATTGACTTGAGGCTACAATGTTTTGATCTCCTCAGTTTGGAGAGACACGTTCTGCACTACATTTTCCAACTGGTCTGTAGCAGCCCTTGTACTTATTGTAGAAGATGTGACTATAGGAATGGCTATGATAGGGAGTGCTTCCAAAGGGACAACAACTATTTTGGCAGCTTGCTCCTTTTCTTTAATCATTTGTTCCATATCTATCTCCATTTAATTCAATTGTGCACCCTGTTCCATGATGAAGTTCATCATGTTTGCCTTTTATTTATTTGTTTCTTCAATATCCTTGACTACAGGATATTTTGTAGTTGGTAATTTCAACTGCTTTATTAATGCCACTATTTCTAAATTAATTTTCCTTACAAGCTCTTCTGCAGCACTGATGTTTGCAGGGTCATAACCCACTTTGATCACCAAATCCTCCAGAGTTTTGATCCTGGTGTCTTTGGTAGGTGCAGAGACCTTCTCCATCTTAAGTTGTGATTGAAAATTCGCTAATGTAACCTACAATTTAGAAAAACTCATAGAAGTGTTAGTGACAGTAGAAAAAATTATTTCCCCAGTTTGCCTGTGCATCTCCATTTGTTCAATGGGATGCATGTATTTTACATCAAACTCAAATGCTGTATTCTTGAAGTCTGATGCTACCTTGGGCTGGGGAACCTGTGCCTGGAGGAATGCCATTTGAATTTTACCTTTCTATGAATCAAAGGCTGACAACAACCTGCTTTGAGAACTGGAAGTTTGCTTCTAGAACTGATTGTAGGTGTTAATATTTCAGGCCTCATTCCTACGTTTATCTCCTTAAAAATATCAAATACACTTTTCCTTATGTCCCCTATAGCATATGTGTTGGTCTGCACAATTTGTTGTTGATCTTGTGAAGTTGTGGATGTAGTGGGAGACAATGTGGTCTGACCATCCACTAATGAGGAAACAAGTGGCTCATTAGTGGTGATAACATTATCTTGCTGTGAATCCTTGATGAGGCTTACTTTGGAACTAAGCTTGGCCTTCTTCCTATACATAATTTTGAATCCTTACTAAAAATTTTAGTCCCTAAAGGGGTCTCTTCTTCTCTGCTTCTCTTCGTCGTTTTCTCTTGCATGGTAGGAGTCTGTACTATGGAGGATGACGCCAGCTACTCTTCTGCCTCTTGTAGAGTGTTCTTAGCCCATTCTAGCTAGTTTTTATACTTCTATATCTCTGGTCTGGTTGTGTGAAAATAGGCAGTGGATTTGTTTTCCACTCTTAATTTAGAAATGACCCCTAATGGATCATATAACCAATTGAAACTAAGGCTGGACTGCATTTCTTTTAGTAGCTTATCTTCTTCTTCCCTTGCTTCCCTGTTGTTATAAATGAAAGGCCATATCTGTGTTTTAATTTTAAATTGGGACTTCTTCTTGGAAGCTACAAAGTGGATCTCATCCATATTGAGCATTTGTCTTATGTACTCTAGAGAAAAAATCCTCATTGGGAGGAATTTAGGCAGCTTATAAGGGGAAATTTCACACCCAAATATTCTCAATTATGTATAATTCTGATAGAGGCACCAATCCCCTGTCTGAACTTGGTCATATAGTTGCAAAACCTTTCTAATTTATTCAATGATCCTTGGTTCTATTCTATTGCCTAAAAGATTGATGTTGGATGTATAAACATCTATATGCACTGTTTGTATGTGTATTGATTTTGTTTCTTCATTATCAGAGTAGTCCAGAAGATGACTGACTGTTGATTCCCTTCTTCATCCAAATTTTGTAAAGAAAGCTTGATGTTGTCTCCCTTAAAATATAAGAAAATATAAACTAACAAAGAAGCATACCTGAAAACCTCCTTAGTCTGGAATTTGATAAACTACTCATGAATTGAATCTACAAGAAATTGGCTAAAGTTAAACATGATGGAGGGCTTAGAATCAACAAAGAAAATGGACAGAAATCCTATGATGGCCTCATCTAACCACTGATTTGAGTAGTAGCCAAGGAGGTAAGAGATGACTGTGATAATTTACTTGGTTCTCTCTAGGAAAATAGAGGAGGGATAGGGAGGATTTTTCTCTAGCAATGGGGCATCTTCTGTCAAGAAAAGCTCAAGGTTTTTGACCCTCCTGGCAAAGTCCAATTTCTGGTATAATTGAACAAGTGCTTCATAGGAAAAGGGGGTGGAATTCTCTACTGTAGGGGCTTGCATCATCTGTTCTATGGCTTGAGGAGTGATAGTGAGCATAATTTCTCCAGTGGGGGTAGTGATAGCCCTTTGGCTTCGTAAATAACATGCATGACACTTCCTAACAAATTATGGGGTGATGTGGTTACAGGAAAAAATGTAGTGGGGAAAATTGGATTCCCACAATTGAATGTCACTAGATTTGTCTATGTATTTGTCCTTAAGCCAACAATACATCTCAGAAAGGTCAACTTCGCATAGAGTTTCATGGATTTTATGGTCGCTGTCAGCCAAAGGGATGTGGTGAAAACCAATGGGAGGATATATTAGAGGATTGACAAGTTCCTATGGTCCCTTGTCCTTTAGAGGCATCTTCAGATAAGGCTAAGGATAGTAGTGAAAACTTGAGGACAAGAAAATAGGTAATAGGCTAAAAATGAGTGAGCGGACAATGTCGCTGGCGGGTGAAAATGTCGGAGTTTGGTCCAAAAAACCTGTAACAGAGCAATCATAGTGGCAGTGTATGAATTTAGTAACTTGTTAATGAGTGAAAGGGAGAATTGTATGATAGTATTTTTTTTCTGTTGAAGGTGGCACGGGTTCGTTGGATTAACGGCTAAACCATTTAATTATTTAACGAATTAATTTTGGAAGGAGCGAATGTGATTGGTGGAATCAATGGGAAAATGATGTGGTGGAAGGTGA
>APFE030597239.1:447-15146 GCA_000404065.3 Pinus taeda
TTAATTTAAAATACACACAGTGATCTTCTTTGCTTCTAGTGAAGCCAAGTCCCCGTATAAATGTATCAAATTTCTGATGCCACATCCTTGGTGACTGTTTTAACCCATATAGAGACTTCTTTAACTTGCATACCAATTCTTTCTTACCCTTTACTGTAAAGCCTTCAAGTTGCTTCATGTAGATCTCCTCTTCCAGATCCCCGTGAAGAAATGTTCTCTTCACATCCATCTGTTCTACCTCAAAATCAAAAGCAGCAACAACAAATAAAAGTAACCTAATAGAATTTACCTTGGGAATAGAAGAAAAGATGTCACCAAAATCAATTCCCGACACCTGGGAATAACCTTTTGCTACCAACCAAGCTTTGTATTTCTCCACCTTTCCTTCTACATTTGTCTTCTTCTTCAACACCCATTTGCTGACAATGGGTTTCCTTCTAACCGACAACTCCACAAGATCCCAAGCCTCATTTTTGTTCAAAGATGTCATTTCATCAACCATGGCCTCTTTCCAGATTTTTCCATCCTCTAAATCTATTGCTTCCTTCATAGTTCTGGGATCATCATCAGTAATAGATAAAGCAAAATTTGAACAGAAAGCAGATGGACTATACCTTTCTGGCTGCCTTCTTTCTCGAATTGATCTTCTTACACCCAGATCTTCTGATTCCTCCTCTACTATAGAGTCTGATTTTTCCTCCTTTAGCTCAAACTCTATCTTCTCAAGTTCCTTTTGTTGGACTTCATGTTTAATAGCATCTTTCACCTCTCTGAACACCACATCTCGGTTGTACACAACCTTCCTTGTTGCTGGGTTCCAAAGTTTATAACCCTTTAAACCATCCTTATACCCAACAAAGATGCACTTTTCAGATTTACTATCCAACTTGGTTCGTTTCTCCTTTGGAACAAGTACATATGCATCACACCCAAATACCCTCACATGTGAAAGAGAGGTTTTCTTACCAGTCCATACCTCTTGTGGAGTCTTATCCTCCAACGCTGATGAAGGTGATCTATTAATCAGGTAACATGCTGTCTCCAACGCCTCTGCCCCAAATTCCTATCCTAACTCAGCACCACTGAGCATGCTTCTTGCCCTTTCCATCAACGTCTTGTTCATTCTTTCTGCAACTCCATTTTGCTAAGGTGTATTGGAGTAGTATTCTATCGTGCTATACCACACTACTTACAAAATTCTTCAAATTCCTTACTGCAAAAATCTCCACCGTTATATGTTCTCAACACCTTTGTCTTCTTCTCTGCCTGGTTTTCCACCAGAGCCTTAAATTCTTTAAACCTGTCAAAGACTTCAGATTTCTTCTTAAGGAAATATATCCATATATTCCTTGAGAAGTCATCTATAAATGATACATAGTACAAAGACTTACCCATTGATGGAACCTTCACAGGTCCAAACACATCACTGTGCACTAGCTCTAAATCAAATTCCAGAGAGCTATTACTCATACCTTATACCATACCTTTACCATGAAGTATTCGAAGGCCCTTCTCTCCAATATGTCCAAGCCTTTGATGCCACAACAGGTCTTCTCTCCAGAGACCACTAGATTTTCTGCTCCACTTTCAGGAACCACAGAACTGTTGCACGCATAAATAACAATGCTACTTTGCAATCCGAACTCCCCGCATCAATACCAATGCTCCACGAACCATCTTGCAAGTATCCTTCTCAAACATTGTTTTTACACCTGCATCATCCAACTTGCTTACAGAAATCAGATTTCTAGCCAATGCAGGAATATGCAAAACACCCAGAAGTGTTCTAACTCTTCCACCTTGCAAATTCAATTTTACTTTTCCGTGACCAATGATTCTAGCCTTCCTATCATCCCCTAAGAAAAAATCACCACCATCGTATTTCTCATACTCGTATAACCACTCTCTATGGGGAGTAAAGTGAAAGGATGCATCTAAGTCAATCAACCATGCCTCATGATCTACATGTGTACTTGAAGAAGCCAAGTACACATCCCCACCTTCATCTGAGGTGGTTTTCATCTCTGCAGAAGGAGCATCATCAGATCCCTTTCCTTTAGTAGGAGCTTTAGATTTACAGTCCCTTTTGTAGTGCCCTTCCTTTCTGCATTTCCAACACACCACCTTTACAGGTTTTCCTGGAGATTTAGATCTCCCTCTAGATTTAGATCTCCCACTCGATGATTTATTTTTGTTTCTATTTTGGGACCGTCCTCATACAGACAAGGCATCACCATTCTAGCTTCCATATTTTTCCATCCTATCTCCTCTGTCAGCAAGGCTGAGACTATTTCATCAAACTGCAAGGCAATTGCATTGCTACTTATTGCAATAACTAAACTATCCCACAAATCTGGTAGAGAACACAACAAACTGATGCACTTATCTTCATCTGAAATTTTAATATCAACAGATGCTAACTGACTTACCATAGTATTAAATGCGTTCAGATGCTCTGTCACCGAGTCTCCATATTTCATCCTTAGGTTATACAACTTTTTCCGTAAGAACAATTTATTCACCAGAGACTTAGATTGGTACAAAGTCCCTAACTTGTCCCACAAAGCCTTTGACGTAGCTTCCCCTGATACATTCAGCAATACTGAATATGAAACACACAATTGTATTATGCTCTTTGCCTTCTGATCCAATTTCTTCCATTCTTCATTGGACACTCCCGTTGGTTTAGTACCCAGATCTATCGTGATCCACTGATCTTTATCCCCAACAGATCCTCCATCTTGAGTTTCCACAACTCAAAAATCTAGCCATTAAACTTCTTGATCTCTATCTTTCCACTACTCGCCATCTTCTTTCACCACCAGAATCAATCTCCCGGATCTCCTATCGAACAAGGTCTACCACAGGCCCGAGCGAAACCCCTCAGCAACAAAGGCATCCCCTTGAAACCAAAATAGCTCTGATACCAAATGTAGGTTTAAACCCCATACAGAAACTACCTTCATACGAATTCTAAAACACAGAAAATAAACAATGCAAGAGCATAACACATAAAACACATATACACAGAGATTTTCCCCTAGATCCCAAAACCGAGATTACCAGCTTGATTTTTCATTATATTCCTTTCAATGTTACAATACATATATATACATGCCGAAGCATCCAATACCATGGACCGAAAACTATCGCGTCCAAAACCATGGATCAAAAAACCATAGGTAGGTTCGCCCAACCTAATATAAGGTCCAAAAAAAAAAAATCCCAAGGCGTTGCCCCGGACCCCGCCCCCCTCTAACCCCCCGGTTCACTATGTAGGTTAGTCGTGGAAAGAATATAACACAACCTAGCAAAAGTCAATCGAAATCAACAAAGATCCAACTAGCATGGCAATGGATGTCCACAAAAACCAGTTAGAGAGCTTCATCTAAAACCCTTGATCTAGACTCACTTGAACCCCAATCAACCATCAAGAAAAAATTATAAACCAAAATGATTGGGAAATGATCTTGTCTCCCCTTTGATAAGATTTTTCCAGATTTTCTCCAATCTTCTAGAAATCTCTTATTATTTTACTAATAAGTCACTTAGTGCATTTTCCTCATTTTCTCCGAGTGACTTTTGTCCTTTTTTATTTACCCATTGTACAAAAATACCTTTTCTCCTTTTATTTAACAAGGGACTTAGTATTTCTAATTAAAGTCACTTCTATGTCTAGAAAATGTCTAAAATACCACCATGATCACATCAGCATCACAAAGCCTTTTCTCATCATCATGTCTTGTAGATATTTTCATCCTGATTCCAAAGAACTATTACACTAAGGTGTTTCTCTGAGTAATCAGCCCGACATAGCACCTTAAGCATAATTAATTAAAATATGCTTGTTAATACTCTGTTTTATTGAAACCTTCAGAATGTTACGGAACTAAGATCGAATTGTGTGAAACTGATCCTAATGATGAAATATGGAAAGTGATCCTAATTAGTCCCCATAAAACTTCCACAAAACCATTCGGTCCCACCAATATTATAATCCTTCTCCTGTGACCTGACTAACATAATCTCCGGAAATCTCTCCTAATCTCACCACAAGGCAATCCAAAAATTGGTACATAATATAATCCATGTTACTTGTGGGGATTGAGAGGCCATCACATGGCTACATGTCAACAAAGAGAATATTTAGTGAGGCACCAAAGTTATTCAATTAAAAGAAGGATCCTAAAGCCACTTGTTCAAGCCAAAAAAAGGTCTAGAGGGTAATGTTAAGAGGAAAAGGTTCATAACTACAACGATTGAGTATTAGCCCAATCAAGGTCCCAATTAGACCCATATTCGTTTAGTTTAGTTGTATACTCTCTAGAACAAAGTCTTGGTTGCCTAATCTACTCAAACTAAACTAAATAAATTCTAAAATTAAAACTAAATTAGGGAAAATATTTTACGTAACTTAATATTTACAATTAACTACAAAAAATATACAATAAATTGTGTGCCCATGTGGAATTAGCTTGAGTGATCAAACACCAGTAAGGGTGAGAAGATGGGGTTCAAACATATTATTGAAGAAAATACTATGAATGTTTGACCTCAACTTTGAATATGGGTCCAGTGAGCCACACAAAATGATTTTTGAAAACTTTTTCAAAAATTTATAAACAATTGGTTTATATTTTTTTTAGATTTTATAATTTTATTGCATGTAATTTACTCAAATCAAATACCATGAATAAATATATCTCGTAAACGAGATAAAATCATACAACTATATTTTGAATATAAGAAATTAATGCTAATGTATAAATAACCTATAATAAATATGAAATAAGTAATTCCAACCATTTAAATCAAAGTCTTAGGTTTCAACAATTTCCAAAACATACTCCAACATAAAAGGTTGTATAAATAACATAAGATTTGATTTATTTATTTTTTATTTCATCTAAAAATAGAAAATATTTAAAGATTTTTTCAACTAAAAGATAATATTAAAAATACAAATCTTATACTAAGGAAAATATCTTCTTCTTTGAACTGGGTAGGCCATTTGAATCTACCTCCTGGATTTGAGGGGTTGATGTTGAATCGATTGGCATCTTTTTAGGAGCATGTGATTAGATGTATGCAGCTCATTCCAAATATTTCTCGGGAATCCATTGAATATAGATTGGCACAAAATTATCAATATTGAATTGACAAGTGGATAACAAATTTGCAATGTACCACTTTTAGAATAGTTTCATTTTCTCGAGAGGAAGTTGCAGGAAGTTCTAAAAAGTATGCTCATTCCATTACCAATTTTTGTTATCTTATTTTTATCTGATCTTCCTTTTCTTCAACGTATTGTTGATTGAGTGTCAATGGAACTGATTCCCGGAGAGGTTTTGGGTGAGGTACATCAAATTCATAAGTTATATCTAATCCTGAATCCCAAACAGAGTGACAAATATTAACTGAATCTTCAATCCATTCTTTAATTTATTTACAGTTTGAATATCTTGAATATCTTTGGTTTAATGAAGCAATCATAAGTTTTTAGTTTTTTTTGAGAATTTCAAAACATTTTTAACACTGAATTGATTTTCCCAATCAGCAGTATACCAAATTTTTTTATTAATCATTTTATCTTCTTCCATTATTGACTCATTTATGTAAGTGGGATAATAACTCTATGAAAAATCTATAAATTTTGTCAAGATGTTTATAAAATTTCTATTGAACTTTCTTTAACCTTCAATTTAGCTGTAAAATTTGTTCTTTCAAGAAAATAATACTTGTTATAAATTCTTGGTTTTGTTTTAATTGTTGCTGCAAGGATTCATATTCATTCTTAAAATCTGAAATTTAATTTTCTTGAGCTATTGTTAAATATTTCATCTTTTTAGCATGTTGATTAGTCAAATAATTCAATTTTAGTTGCCACAACTATTCCAAATCTGATTTATCATAATTTTGTTTTTGCTCTAACTATTAAAGAGTAAGATAAAAACCTTCTCTTAGTACCATGGAATGTTTCTGCCATTCTTCCTCTTTTAAATATTTGTTTCTTTCCAATTTTACTTGAATTTCTTTAATTTTATCCAAACTTTTACTCCAAAGAATCCAGTTGACTCTTCATTTTTTGCATGGTGATCTCTTGAAGCTTGCCAACTCAATTCTCTAACTTCAATAGAATTGTCATGCTTCCTTTTTTTTCATTTTAACCACTAATTTGGTTTGTGAATTGAAATAATACTCACTTAAGAAGGGAACTATTTGGGAGACTACTAGTTCAACCTCAAATAATGGTCTAAAAATAGAAGAAATAATTGGAATGCTTGGTCAAATAGGGTCATTGAAATGCTTAGAGGCCAATATTTTGAAATTTGCATTGATGATCTAGGAATATGTGAAACAACTTGAATTGTATCCTTATGAATCATGTGAGTTTATGGGGTGATTTCCATTGCACTTTGTTGAATCTCTCTGTTAATATCTTGAACCATTGTTTGAATGGTTTGATGTGCCTTTGTTGATCTTTTAGCAATTTATTCTTTTGAAATATCCATGTATGTAGAAGTATATGGTTGTCTTGTTTGTTCAAGTGACTCAATATCAGTTACCATTTTCTCTATCATAGAAACACTATGCCCTTGAGATACTTCTTTCTATGTACTTGGAGGCTTTTCTGCTTACTATTGTACATTGATTTCTTTGTCTTTCTCAATTACACCAGATGAAATATAAGATGATAATAATGAGGAAAAATCAAATGAAATTGGATACCTTGGTACTTGAACATTTTTATCTTTAATTAATAGAGAATAACTTTCTGCAAGAATATCAATAAATCAGAAAGTCAAATTTTCAAATAATTTTAATTTTTCAAAAGGAGTTGAAGTATAGAGACTCCTCTTCTTAAGATAAAAAAGATAAGTATCTTCCCTGAACATTTGAACTTTCTCCTTCTCCTCAGTATCCATGAAATTTTCTCTTTTAGCCACTTTGTCAAAGTTATCAGCATGAATAAAAACATAACCATACAAAGGTTGTTGATGTTGAAAAACCTTTAACAAGGTTATTGATTTGTAATGATTTATGATAATGTTTTTAGGGTCATATCTAAAGTGGGGCAAAGAATGCAACGGAATTTTTTGCAATTGCTCTACTTAAACCACAACATGTCCTCTATCCTTCAATGCCATTTTACCAACCTTAATAGGAAAGTTAGGCCATATCTTCTTTTGCATTCTATACAACATCCTAACTTACCATGGAGTGTTGTCTGATTAGCTATTTTTATGAAAGCAAGCCTATCAGGTTTATACCTTGGCAAAACATGAGGTCTTACCTCACTTTAACACATTCTGATATAAAAGATTTTTTCTTCAATAAACCAATCTCTTATTTTAGACAAAGCTTCTTGAAAATCCTTACTAATTCTAGGGAGAATTTTTCCAAATAAAATTTCATGAAAAGGAATCATGATATTGTTGTAGATATCATAGAAGTGTTGTTTAAAATGATTTTTTGATAAAATAGTTGTATAATCCTGAGTGATTTGTTGATGATTGAAAGAATAACTTAATTCCATTAAAGGAAATGGAACTAAGGTCGTGACAATGTCCATTACATAAGTAGACATATAAAAACCCTTTTCAAATCCAGAGGAGAAGCTATAGATATTTTAATTGTTTCTGATATACTTTGAAACATAATATATGCCCTTAGCCTCCTCTCTCATAGTCTTAGTGAATAGGTCTCTCTCTACATTAGTAAACCTTTTCTAAAACTCACCATTGCTAATGGTGATTGAATTCCTTTCCTTTTTTCCAAGTAGTTTCTATGCAATTGCATGCTTCTTTCCTTTGAATTTGAGGCTTCCTTTTTCTTTCCAATCATTCCTATCTTAGATTGCACTTCTTTCCTTTGAATTTGAGGCTTCCTTTTTCTTTCCAATCATTCCTAGCTTAGATTGCTCATACTAGTACTTCATTTTTGTAATAACCTCCTTAGAATTCTGTGACTCATCAAACTCTATCATGTCCTTGAAAGTATGCAGAAATATTTTTGAATCTTTTCCTTCTCATTCTCATACTTCAATATCCAGTTAAATACCAAATAAATGTGTAATTTTTTTTATGTTTAATATAAAGTTGATATGTAATATTTAAAAATATATATATATTATAATAAAAAATATTTTTGAATAAGTTATAAATAAAGAAATTCAATGTCTCTGTTAAGCATTACCAATGTGTCTATTAAGCATTACAAACAAAACAAAATACAATTTTATATCAACTTTAAATAGATAAAGACAAACTATTTAATCACCTAAAAAGCCAAAAATAAATATATTTAAAAAAAATTGTGAAAATCTCTAATTTGTTTGATTAGACATTGTAACCATGTTCAACAATGTTCTCAATATTCTTTATTTTGAACACCAATCAATAAATAAATTACAATAAATCTTAAATCAATAATAATTTATTAAGACAACACAAAGAGTTTACGTGGAAAACCATGGGAAATGATCAACAATTATTTTTATTAATAATACAATATACATCAAACTTCACCTCCACTCCAATGTCCTATGCCTTCCACTCTCTATTTGTTTTGAGAGTCGAGGGCCACAATACCATGTGTAACCAAAACCATGTGCAAGCTATAAACCCGAATTATTTTTTTTCACTCTATTTATTTTGTGAGAGATATACTATATTTAAATAGTCTACACAAGGAAATACTATAGGAACAATACCATGTGTAACCAAAACCATGGTCCGAAACAATAGATCCAAAACCATGTGCAAGCTATAAACCCAAATTATTATTTTTACAACGAGAACATCACAAATAAATATTTAAATATTATGACAACTATCAATATAACTTAATTTTGTTTTATTTTTTTATTTTTTAACATTGTATTTTATAATAACTGATTTAATGAGTCATTCACAGTACATGCATGGCTTAATCATTGAGACAACCATATGACAACCATATGACTACTCCCATGGCTTAATCATTGAGACAACCATACGACTACATAAACCAGGTAATCATAAAAAAGCACACACACACATATATTTCACAAATTTAATTAGTTATAATATGATTTTAGAATTTTTGTTTATTTTTTATTTATGGAATATAAGGTTTGAATGCAACGTCAAATTATAGTCATTCCTTAAGCAAACTACCTTAAAAATTTGTGAAAACTTCATAATTACATTTGTGTATGTACATTGAATTTATATTATAGTTATTAATTGACAATTAAATACCAATTAGAATGCATCAATATAAATAGGCATAGATTTTTTGGATCTCACATGTGACTTTTACACTATCAATAAAATATAAAATAAATTACATTTTAAAAATTGAAAAATATTATAACACAAAGTTAAAATTGATTTCTTGAGTTAAAGTCATTTTCCACAAACTAGTGGAAATTGTTATACAAGTATTAAATCGCAATCATAAATGTTTAACTTAAAGGATTTTAATTTGAATGTTATTTAATTGTTTTGATTTATTAGGAGCTAAATTCCTTTACACTATCAATAAAATATAAAATAAATTACATTTTAAAAATTGAAAAATATTATAACACAAAGTTAAAATTGATTTCTTGATTAAAGCCATTTTCCACAAACTAGGTGGAAATTGTTATACAAGTATTAAATTGCAATCATAAATGTTTAACTTAAAGGATTTTAATTTGAATGTTATTTAATTGTTTTGATTTATTAGGAGCTAAATTTTTCGGACCATCAAGTTGTGCTCAACTTATTTTTATTAGTCATAAAACCTTTCTTGAAATTAAGTGTAGGAAAACTAACTATGTACTTGACCAAGGGTGTCATATCATTCTTGAATGCATGACATTTCTTTATTACTATACCAACATGTACGCATTCATCATGGTAGTGCATTTGTAATGTGTATGGTAATATTTTTCGTTGGATATTATTTGTAATGTGAATGGAAGCATTTTTCATTCATATGTGCATTACTTGATATTGGTGAGGTGAACTTTGAAAGAGATAATGCTTGCAGCCATTTCACTTCATTCTTATATGTAGAGTGAGTTAATCACTCCAATTTGGAATTGGATTACAACTTGATGACCATGACCTAGGACCAAGCAATCTTGTTTTGTTCCCTGAACAAACACGTATAAAATAAGACTCTTAATCAATGTCATGATGTCAACTTCAATTCCACATGTTTAATATGTAGGATGTTTCATCTACATGTCTCACATGGAAGGCATTCCTTCTATGTTATGTGCACTAATGCAAGTATGTTGTTCATGTGTTCTGGGTGATCAATGTTGTATCATCAATTGTTATAAGTGTATGATCATGCTCAAGTTTTGTCTTTTTTCACTTTGGATTTACTGATCCCACACTTAACTCAATCTGGAAAAGTACATTCTTGAGCAACCTGATCTCATTCAGCCTTCTTGAACTGCACAGTATAAGTCCTCAAGCTCACACCTTAATTCTTAGGTCTTGCCTTCCAAAACTATGCATTGCGTTGTCTCAGTACTCAACCCTAACCCTTGAGCTTTGGAACTGCACAATCCCTGACTTTCAATCATCTTCCCCTGTGCATTGTAGAGTCTCAAGAAAAAAACCTCAACCTTGACCACTTGAACTGTGCAACTACATAAGCCCTTAGCCATTGTTCGTCAAGAACTGCACAGTGGGCAACCTAAAGCCTCAAGCCTCCATCCTTACCACCTAACCTCCTCAACTGCGTAATTGTCTTCCCCTCGCCAGCCTAAACTGTGCATTGCACAGTATCAAGGCTCAGTCCTAGACCCGGACCTCCTAATCTGCGCAACTACGTAATCCTTGATCTATTGTCTCAGCATATCACTTGGTTCTAGCTCAGTTAATGGTTGTCATGAAGCATGTTAGGCTAGGGCCTTATCGGACTGATGTCATCTTGTTATGAGTGGATTTCAGTTGTAGGTATTATATAATTTTGTGACAAGATGATGATGGAGGAGATAAAGAAGGAGACCATGCATGAAGACACCTTTGTAGCTGCAAAAACAAGTTGATCAATCAAAAAAGACAAAGGGACACTAAATTGTGGCAACAGCTAGAGATCAAGATCACATTGAAGAGTCCCTACCTTCAAGCCTTATGGAGGAAGAAGAAGAACATGTACTATCTTTCAAGAAGGCATGAAGACAACAATAGAAAGAATGACTTGACATTGTCATATCATCATGCGGTCTATGTCATCAATGTCATGTCACGTCTCGTCAAGGTGTCATGTCAAGATATATATGAGTCATCATTTTCCACATCATTCATGGATTATGTAATCTCAATATATCATAAATATAATGAAAAGTGGAAGTCCAAGAGTCATCTATAGAATGTTAAAATTTGTGCATATACGGAGGTTGTGTATATACAGAGGTTGAAGTTGCACATATATGGAGGTTGCCTATATAGAGAGGTTGAAGTTGTGTACAACTTTTGTATATGCAAAACTTCTATATATGCACATATATAGAAGTTGTGCATATACAATAGATGCACATACATAGAAGTTGTGCATATATGGAAGATGCACATATACATAATTTATGCACAACTTTAGCCACTGAATATGCGTAATTTCCATATATGTGCAACTTTCGTATATGCGCATATACTAAAGATATCTTTGTGCATATACTAAATATATGCACATATATAGAAATTAAATATATGTGCATATACAGAATATGTGCATATATGGAAGTTATGCCTATACAGAGGCTAAAGTTATACACAGCTTCCATATATGCACATATCTTCCATATATGCACATCTTTCGTATATGCACAACTTCCATATATGCATATATCTTATGTATATGTGCAACTTTAGTATATGCACATATCTTCTATATATGCACTACTTCTATATATGCACATATACAAAAACATTTTACAACTTCCTTAATATGCATATACGACAACCTCCATATATGCACATATTTCGTATATGCACACATCTTCTGTATATGCGTAACTTCTGTATATGTGTATATCTTACGTATATGTGCATCTTTCGTATATGTGAAACTTCCATATATACGCATACACGAAAGGTATGTGCATATGAAAAAGATGTGCATATATGGAAGACATGCACACATATGAAAGATGTGCATATACGAAAGTCACGCACCTTCTATATATGCACATTTTCTATATCACATGTATTCCATATATTATGTGTATATCTTCCATATGTGCGCAGCTTTCGTATATGCGTACATCAACAAGAAACACTAGATTTGGTCAAAGACCAAGTAAAAGCCCCACTAGAGGGGAAACCTTTTGAAATTCTTCTTCTATTAGATTGTCATAAAATGTTTAGCAAAGATTACAATGAACCCAATACAATATCATCTAGAAATACAACCCAATAAACTTCAAAAACAAGTTTCCAGTGTCAGAATATATCAGAGACAACTTTTCCCATCTGTGGTCAACTTCGGTCAATGGTCAATTTCAGTCAAACCCCCTGGTCACATGCATGAGGAGTTGTTCAAGCAACTATAGGAGCCCAGTCGCTCCCTTGATGCTTGTGTGCCAGTGTCTGGGGTTGAAATTTCTCAGTGAAAAGTCTGTGCCTATAGCTCAAAAACCCTAAATCAAATGCAAACCTCGGAGCCTATAATTTTGGACCTTTGTGAACTTCTTTCATCGTCCTTACTTCTGACCTGTGCAAACCAATCAATAAGAAAATAAGAATAAGATGCTTGGTGATATCCAAATGATCTTGAGGCCACTTGTATTTATAGGCTTCCATAGGTGTCCAATTTTCTTTAGGGCCGACCTTGTCTAAATGTGCAAATGTGGGCTTTCCTTCATAAGTACACTTTCCCTTATCCAATTTGAGTGCTCTTTAGGTCAATTTTTATACTCTATAAAATAGGAATTCAATTAAATCATCATCTCCATTAAATAAATTGTCCAAAGTAGAATTTTACTATAGTTGTATAATTTTAACACACCCTCTCAACTAGGGAGAATTCCACCTGTTCGCTCTCCCATATCATGTCCCATCTTTGCTCAACTAGGGAGAAATTTTCTAATTGGAGGGGATATGAAGGTCGTTGAGTAGCTCTATCCGAAGGAGCTCCGTGAAGAGTTTGAGAGAAGTGAGGTGAATGACTTAATTGAGTGACTTAATGGGTTCCTTTTTAAATCACATAAATGTAAGTTGCGCATGAGTTGTGCATATACGAAAGATATGCACGTATACAGAAATGTGCACATATAATAAAGTTATTTATATACGGAAGATATGCACATATCCTCCGTATATGCACAATTTCCATATACATAAATTGCGCATATACGGAAATTGTGCATATACAAAAGATATGTGCATATCTTCGGTATATCCCTAACTTTCTTATATGTGCATATCTTCTGTATATGCACGTCATTTATGTATCTGCATCGTATACATAAACAACGTATTTATGTATATATGGAAGATATGTACATATCTTCCATATATCCACGTCGTTTATGTATTTGCATCGTATATGCGCAAATTCCATATCCAGAAATTCCGCATATACGGAAATTGCGCATATCTTCCGTATATATATAACTTTGTGCATATCTTCCGTATATGCACGTCTTTTATGTATGTGCATCTACCATATATACGCAAATTCCATATACAGAAATTGCGCATATATGGGAATTGTGCATATACGCAATATATGCGTATATTTTTCGTATATGTCCATCTTTTGTATATGTGCATCTACCGTATATGCGCAACTTCCATTTATGCGCATATATTCTGTATATGCGTAAATTTCTTATATATGCATATCTTCCATATATGCATGTCTTTTATGTATATGCATCTACTGTATATGCGTAACTTTCTTATATGTGAATATCTTCCATATATGTACGTATTTTATGTATGTGCATCTACCGTAGATGTGCAACTTCGATATATGGAAATTTTGCATATACGGAAGATATGCGCATATCTTCTGTACATGCAAAACTTTTCTATATGCACATTTCTTCCAGGTATATGTGCAACTTCCGTATATAACCTCCATGTATGTGAAACTTCAGTATATATAACTTCCATATATGTGCATCTTTTGTATATGTGCATCAACGTATATGCGCAACTTTTGTATATGCACATATCTTCCGTATATGCGTAACTTTCTTATATGTGTATATCTTCCGTATATGCATATCTTTTATATATGTGAATCTATAGTATATGCACAACTTCCATATACAGAAATTGTGCGTATACAGAAATGTGCACATATAAGAAAGTTATATATATACGAAATATATGCACATATCTTCTGTATATGCACAATTGTTGTATATGCACAATATCCATATACAAAAATTACGCATATACGTAAATTGTGCATATGTGAAAAATATGCACATATCTTCGATATATCCCTAACTTTCTTATATGTGCATATCTTCCGTATATGCACGTCGTTTATGTATTTTCATTGTATATGTGCAAATTCCATATACAGAAATTGTACATATATGGAAATTGTGCATATACGAAATATATGTGCATATCTTCTGTCTATAGATAAATTTCGTATATGTGCAAATTCCATATACAGAAATTGCGCATATATGGAAATTGTGCATATACGGAAGATATGTGCATATCTTCCATATATACATAACTTTCTTATAT
>APFE030597242.1:0-15972 GCA_000404065.3 Pinus taeda
AATGAGAGGCTCCTCACCTATCATAATAAAGTAAAGGTTCGGATCTGCCTCACTCTTTGTGAAACCCATCCCCTGCAAATAAGTATCTATCCTGGAGTACCAAGCTCTGGGAGCTTGCTTCAGGCCATAAAGGCCTTCTTCAGTCTACACACATGGGACTCCTTCCCATGCACCTCAAAGCCCTGTGGCTGCTCAATGTACACCTCCTCCTGTATGAAGCCATTGAGAAATGCGGTCTTCACATCCATCTGGTGGATCTTTCAACCCATCTCTGCTGCTATCGATATAATGGAGCGAATCAAAGTATATCGAGCCACGGGAGCGAAGATCTCCTCATAATCAACTCCCTCTACCTGGGAGAACCCTCTAGCCACAAACCTCGCTTTGAATTTCTCAATGCTGCCATCTGCAGCATGCTTTACCTTGTAAAGCCATCTGGAAATAACCACGGACTTGCCCTCAGGCCTCGGCACCACCTCCCAAACATCATTCTTCATGATAGAAGAATACTCCTCCTGCATGGCCTCTCTCCAGACCTGCTGGCTAGCTGCCTCCTCATAGCTAGACGGCTCAGAGTCAAGGATGTTGGTAACCATTGCCATATAGCTACAAAACCTCTCAGGTGGTCTACTCTCTCTGACCGGCCTCTTCAGCTTGGCAACAGATGTGGCATCTCTCAAGGTGTCCTAAATCCACTTGGGTTTCCTCTTCCCTGAGCGCACTTCTCCCACTGGAGAATGAAACTCTTCCTCCTCATCATCAGGGGCCTGAAATCCTGACTGTCTGTCTGTTGTCCTCCTGCCTGCACCTGAACCTGTAGAAGCTGAGGTACCGTGTGAACTGTCCATCAGTGGACTCCCTAGTGAACTGCTCGGAGCACCACCCCTCTGGCTCGACGAGCCACTGCTCACTGACGGACCTGACATCCTCATAGATGTACCTGCTGATCCTCCTGATTCCTGCCCACTTGATCCCTGAGACTGACTCAACTGTTGCTGAGGGTCTGGCTGATCCAGATACTCTAACTCTCGTGACCTCCTAAAGGCCCTGTCCTCCTTCAACTTCATATCCCGCCTAACAACAACTCTCCTCTGTGCAGGAATGTAAATCCGAAAGGCCTTTGAGGTCTCACTGTAGCCCACAAAGATACCCTTCTCTGCGGTGGGCTCTAGTTTGGTCCTCTTCTCCTTGGGCATGTAGGAGTATGTAATGCATCCAAAGATACAAAGATGACCAATATCAGGCTTCTTCCCATAAAAAGCCTCCTCCGGAGTCATGTGCCCCAAGGCACGATGCGAACTCCTGTTCTGCAAATAAACAGCTGTGTTGCAGGCCTCTACCCACAAGAACACTGGCAACCCCTGATCATGTAACATGGCTTTGGCAGCCCTTACGATGGATCTGTTCTTCCTCTCCGCAACCCCGTTCTGCTGGGGGTTGTAAGAAACAGTGAACTCCCTCCTAATGCCTGCCTCCGCACAATAGTCAACAAACTTTCCAAGGGTGTACTCTCCCCCATTGTCCGACCTCAAGGACTTGATCTTCCGACCTGTCTGTGTCTCCACAAGAGCTCTAAACTCCTGAAACCGCTTGAAAACCTCACTCTTGGTCTTCAAGAAATAAATCCAGGTCCTCCTGGAGTGATCATCAATGAATAAAACATAATACTCATATCCACTAAAGGAAACATGAGACATCCGACCGCTCACATCAGAATGAATCAAATCAAGTATCCCAGTCGCTCTGTTGTCACTGCTGGGAAAAGGGGATTTGGCAAACTTGCCCATCGCACATCCTCTGCAAGTATGAAAGTGATCAGTACTGAAATTTGGCACACCTGTAGTGATCTCCCGCAAGGTCCTCAAGGCTCCATGATACATATGTCCCATCCTGCGGTGCCAAATCTCACATAGATCGGAACTGCTAGCTCTGCTGTCAATACTACTGCTCAATGCCACAAGGGACTGGAATGCAAACTTGTACACCTTTGCATAGCGTACACCTATCACTCTAGTTGAATCAGCTGGAGTGCCCCTGGGATACATCAACACCTGTCCTCCCCTGAACAGTACCTCATATCCTCTGTCCTCCAAAGCTGAGACGGATATGAGGTTCTTCCTCATCCCTGGCACATAAAGAACATCTGACACCTTCAAGGGAGATTTGGACTCCCTTTGAAAAGTCAGTGTCCCCACCCCGATTGCTCTAACAACTATGTCATCACCGAGTACTACCTCTTTATCAGTGCCACTCTCTGAAAGCTCAGAGAAGTACTCACAGACTCCTGTCATGTGACGTGAAGCCCCACTGTCCACATACCAGATACCTAAAGATGCTCCGCTAATCTAGGGAAAAGCATGCTCCCTCTAAACCTGTGTGGCAGGTGATCCTGCACTAGAGGACTCATACTCAGTGAACCCAAACTCCCGATCAAAACGAACTGCAAAGTCCTCAACCTCTGCTGAAGCTACCACGCTCTCGTTCTTCCCCTTCTTCTTCTTCTTCTCCGGACACACAACTGCATAGTGTCCCATCTTTTGACAATTCCAACACTTCACCTTGGAATAGTCCTTCTGTGTGTTACCCTGTTTACCTTTGCCTTTGCCTTTGCCCCCACCATTGCTTGTGGAAGCGTGCTTCTTCCCTTTGCCTTTCTTGCCTCCTGCTGACAGTGCTACATCCTCATCCTGCTCAACTGGCTTGGCTACCCCAAGCTGACCTTTCATGATCTCTGTCTGAATGCAATCATTCCAAAACCTCTCCCATGTGGGAAGGGTCTCACGTGCACAAACCCCATCAGCAAAGTTCATCCATGAACGGGGGAGGCCATTCACAACAATCCGCACCAACTCAGTGGGTGGAATGACCTCTCCAATTGCTGCCAACTCATCTCTCACATTAGTAATCTTTGTGAGATATCTAGTTGCACTATCATTACCCATCTTAATGTTCTTCAGCTTCTCCTTCAAGACCATTTTCCGGTTCTCATTGGTACTCTGGTAGAGATTGGACAATGTTGTCCACATCTCATGGGCATTGCTCTTTCCTCTCACATGAGGAATGCAATGGTCTTTGACTCCGTCTAGAATCAGCCTCTTACCCTTATTGTTCTTTTTATTATACTCAGCCAACTGAGTAGCATCAGTAGGCACAACAACAGGGTTCTATGTGGTATGCACCATGATATCTCAGACTTCTGCCTCCTCAAAGATACTCTACATTCTCTCCTTCCAAATGCTGTAATGTGTATGCCCATCCAGCCTATCCTCCACCCTCAATCCCAATGACATCTTGTTGTCCTAAAACTGAAAAATAGCACTGTTGTAGTAAAGATAAAACTGTTGTTTGTGAAAAATCAGCTTGCTAGAATTTTCTGAGTGAAAAATCAGCAGGCTGTAATTTTCCTCCTTGTTGTTCCAAATTGCACTTCAGCACTCAAGCTCTGATACCATGTAGAAATTTCTCATTTCCCACCCCGGTTTTCAGTTTCACCTTATTTCTCCCATATAGTTAAATGCCCTTTCCCATATCCATACATTCAACACTGATAAAATAAAATAAAAAATAAAAAATTGCTTAAAACACAAATTCTAGAAATTTTACAGAATACTGGAAAATGCAAAAATAAAAAATCAGCAGGTACAAACAGTTATCTAACACATTTGAACACAGTGATTTTTTGTCAATGTGACCCTGGAAAAACCCCCTACAACTCTTCGGGAAAACCAGTTCGAGAGCTCTTCTTTATTTCTGAAAATGCCTTTTTTACAGTGAGAAATATTCAACAAAAAATCAGCAAGCAAATTTACAACTTATCTCTTTTCCCGTGCCTCACAGCAAACTGGAAATTACAGTAAACAGGACAGCAATAAATGTTGTACGGCCTCCTCGATTTTCGTGCCCACTTTCAACCTTAAATGTTGTTGTACGGCTTGCATTAAATGCGTTGTACAGACCTCGATTTGCATGCAGAATAAATATTAAAAAAAAAAAAAAACAAACTGCTCTTCGATTTCTGTGCAAACCCGCTGTATAGATTTCTAGAAAATCGTGCCAAAATCAGCGTTTCACTGTGTGCTGTATCAGCGGTACAAATCTACTCAACTGCTGTCTTGGAATGTGTGCCAAGCTGCTGTCTCCTTCTCCTCCTTGTCCAGAAATCTACCTTGCTCTCTTGCTCTCATTCTCTCAATCTGCTCATGAAAGAATGAATGACCTTTTGCCTCCTTTTCCTCTTTTAATTTAATCCTAAGTGACTTTTGGGTAACCTCTAAATCCAATGGCTGAAATAGATTGAGATCTAGGGCTAAGATTAAATGATCATTTAAATCTCACTTTTTATTTTTTAACTCACCCCACTTTAATAAAGACCCACTTAGTCATTTATTTCCAAAGTCACTTTTCCTTTCTAATTTTACATTAATTTTTTTAAAGTCACTTTAAAATTAGACTTTAGTAACTTTATCACTTAAAGTCACTTTTAAATTAGATTTAGCTTTATAAAAATTATAAAGTTACTTTAGGAGAAAATTAAATTCTTTTGGACACTTTTCCCTAGGCCAAAGATCAAAGCCTTAGGGAACCACCTGTCCTCCGATACCAAATTTCAACAACAATGCCACGAATTGCTTCAAATTGATGCATGTATTTTTTGCCCTTTGATACTCAATGACTTGTATATATATATGGTTTGGAGGGTGGCCTAATTTTAGATCCGACCAATTATTTTGCCACACAAATATTTTCCAAAAGAAAATTTTGTCAAGCAGACCTATGATAAGGAATTTTGAGTACTTTAAAAAATCAAATTTTTGTATTTCATAGGCTCTCCTTTCAGGGTTGATTAGGAAACATGATTTTAGACTGATTTGAATAATGATTTTGACCTTCTTTAAGCGCAGCAATGAAGTTTTAAGGTCATAACCCTTTGGGGCAAAGTTGTTGATGCTAAACCCATCTTTGGGGCATCAGACTTCAAAAATTAATATCTCTCCAACCAAGAGGACCCACAGGGCATGCCACCTATCAAACAATATGGCGGAACAAGGGCTAGCAAACCAGGAGGTCCTTGTACCAGAATTCACTTGATTTATGCACGCAAATCACCAAACAAATGTTGGCCCATTCACCCTTTGACATCAATGATAAATTCTTCCAACACAATATAGTTGTTACTCTCAATCCACAATATACAATAGCCAACTTTAAACTATCTCAAGTGGATCCAAGGGGTGTGTATCCAATGCACTCCAACTCATCAATATAGATCCCAAATAGCGTGGGGGACAACGAGCAGCCCTACTTTACCCCAATAGTACTCTAAATAAAATTTGGGAGCACGCGTGTTGTGCCTAGATGACCATAGACTGAGTTGTATAATGCATGATGGCTAACAAAAGGGTCTCCAAAATGCCAATTTCTTTGTGTCTTTGGAACAAAGCCTCCCTAGGGGCAGAGTCAAAAGGTTTCTAAAGGTCCAAAACAATAGCAAACTTTCGAAAAGCGATGTTGAGCTTCCTCTATGATGGCCCTAATTTGAAAAGATGTGAGTGGCCCACCATGATCGTCTTGTAACTATTGGGATCTGAGTCGGGGCTCGATTTCTGTATCGGGTGAATGAAATGTTTTGACCAAGACTGATTGAACTAGCAAGGTTGGCAAGGTTCAATCAAGACTATTATACGGTAAGCACTATTAGGATTACACCCAATGTCACCTCAGCATATTCCTCTCGTTTTAGGCGAACTCCCAGTAAATGCCATAGGCTATATCCATACACACAAAATCTCGACCAAAGGATTAATAGACCAGTGCCTAGATGAAGTATATGGAAGAGGTAGGAGTTAGTTAAATTACCAAATTTTGAACTGATTAATGATGTAACAACAAATAAATATTGCATACCGGCAAAGGAAAATACTTAATATGCAAAGAAAACAAGCTTGAAAATGCCACAAATTGAGTATGAGAGCTTCTTACCACAACAGAAGCAAAAATAGAGTTGTTTTACCCGTTCTATACAACTATAAGAAGATAATATACTTGTTGTTCAGACCTATAAATTTTATATTTCTGAAAAGTGAACCAGGCTAGCAAGCAGAAGGCCACTTCAGAAGCCTGAAAATGACTTTTAGTAGACCTAGATCTCAAAGGACTTAACTGGAGATGTTAGTACTATCAAAAACCTTTCCAATGAGCACAAGAAAACTAAATTTGAGCAAATAGATCAAGAGATATTCAATCTGCAACTCAAATACCCCAAAAATAGCCACCAATCATGAGGGTTGAAAAATAACTTGACCAAAAATTAAGATCAGACCTGCAAATCGTTTTGGGCAGCCAAAGTGTGATATAAAAGTAAATAATAATCAATTAAAAACCTCTTTAGATCAAATATGATGGATAAAAACGATTTAATCTTGAATTTCACAATCTCAACACAAGAGTTTGCCTTCAATCACTTCCAATATTTGTAAGATGTTTCCATGACTTGTAATTAACTTCAAAACATTTGGAAATGCAATTGGTACAGCAATGTAAGGTAAATCAAGGGGGGCCGCATAGCCTTGGGGCTTAGGGTTTCCCAAAATTTCATTTGTGGTGATTTTACCAATGATTTAATCACTAAATGCAATATATACTGCAATCTAGTGAAAATATTCACTATTTCAGTATTTTTGGATCTTTTGTAAGAAATAATTTTGATTTTTTGAAACATAAATTTTTTGGGGGTTTTTATATTTAATGCTAACTACAAATTTACAAAATACAATAAATTTTGAGAAATAATTTTGTAAAGCAATTGAATGCAAATTGTTGGAGTAAGGATATTCTCCTTCTTCCACAACAGTCAAGGACAGGGAATTATGTTCACTCTTGATTTGGTATCTCAATGCTCGAGGTTTTGGAATGCTAGTTGGAACATCAAGGATACAAACTTAACATCAATATAGGACAAGTAATAGAACCAAAATCCTACTAGGAGGGCCTTCCAAGAAGAAAATCCTCCAACCAAGCAACCAATAATTATAGAAGATAAGGTTATTTACTTCTAAAGGAGAGAGTGAATCATGTCCCAGAAGAGAACAACAGTACCTTGTCGAATTAAGAGAAAGTGTGAGATGAACCCTAGACCTCCTCTTTCAAATCTTCTTGGATAGATTAGCTTAGACTTGTAGTAACTTTGTGCTACTCCAAAACTTGCCTCTGAAAAATATTTGATCAACCAAATAAGAGAAGAGAATTCACATGTAAACCCTTTTGTCTCTTGAAAAAATTCACATTTTGATAGATTTCAACAAATATAAAATGATTTTTCAAGAGGAGAAGGCATGTACTTATAGATGAAGCTCTTCAAAAATTTCCTCCTTAGTCTCCCACAAAATATGTAACTTCATCCACAAAATGAATTAATTTGTTCAAGTTTACATTGAATAAACCCCAAAAAGAGGCAAAATGCTAAATGCAAGAAACGAAGGGGGGTCGACTTGACTCTAAATGACCAAATGTTCCACTTGTAATTGCATAGTTGGCTCACTCGTAAAATCAGCTCTCTATGAATGGTCCAACAACTTGATTTGACCTTCTTTTGACCCTCCAACAGCTCGGAAAAAGGTGGACAGATTTTAAAAAAATATAGCACAATTAAGGCTAAAATAGTGCTTATTATCTTTCAAATTAGACCTTAAATGAAGGTCGACACCTATACTATAAGTCAAGGCATTTCCATGTGGCACAGCAATGACTTTTCAAGCTCGAAAGTTGGTCATAAAACCCTCAATAAATAAAGTAACATCAAACATAGAAGAAATAAATTTGCCTTGAGTATGCAACATTCCCTTGGATTCTCTCTTGCTTTGGCTTGGAAATATTTGAAAAGCCATTGGGGACTCCTTCACCCATATGTTGCTTTATCTTCGCTTGAGGACTTATCCTTACCCCATAAGGACTCTGCCTCCTTTTCTTTGCCCTTAAACCTCTAAGGATTGAGTTATTTCAGTGATAATGTTTATTCTTGACCTTTGAATTGACCATATTTTCCTTATTTTATCCCTTGGGGGTTAACTTGCTCAATATATGCCTCCACGTCCACCTTGGAGGGACCTCTTTTGCTTGCTTGAAGAATTCGGCCTCTTTATCTTCCATGGAATGCTAGCAACCAACTTGACTTGAAGGCTCTTGAACCTTTCTTGGAGTAATTTGGAGTTGATACTTGACAAATAACTCTTGGGAGTTCCAATTTGCACAATTAAGCCTCAATGTTTTATCATTTTCCCTCACATTCCTTCTTTTCTCCATCCAATAGCCCCAAAGATGATGATGTCATGCCCACGTGTGGAATAAATGCTTCCATGATGCCACTTTGGCTTGAGCGTTGAGTTGATTTGGCTTGTAGATAACACTTGCTTGCCACATCATCCTTGTGCACTTCATCACTTGCCTTCAATTCTTGTTGCTTGCAATGCCACATGGAAAGCCCCTTTGCCTTGAAAATGGGTCCACTGTTGTAAGTAGAAATATGTGTCAGAGTTCTGACAGCTTCAAAAGTCAAGAGGCTTATCTTGACATAGAGAATCAAATGGACACCTTCTTTACCTCAAAATACATAACATGATGCCTCGGGGCAAGGGCAATGCAAAATACATAAGACACTATAATATCCCAAGGGGATTTTTGCCCTTAGGATTTTAAAATTCACGAAATAAATTGTAATGGTATCACAGTATCACTCTCACATTTAGCCAATGGAATTATACAACAATGTAACGAAAAAGTGAATTACCACAACATGTTAATAACTCATAACAGTTTAGTTTCATAGTAATCTTGAGCCTACAATGTCAATTTTTCCATCCAACAGTAGCTACTTATCGTATATAAAATATCCACCTCTAATAAAAGTTGGTTGAATCACTTACATCCGAACTAGTTTATCAAATAATCTCGGTATACTAAAGACTAACAATGCCTTGATTAGTTTTCCATCGTGCTACATTGATCTGTCAGTCATATGTTGTCAGTGCGTTGCGCAGCTTTAGATTCAACAACCGTAACTCAGGAGGTCCAAACTTCCACTATCTTTGACAGCCTCAATGTGTCCTTCATTATTCATATTTTACCCAAAATTACGGCTGCCTGCAGTTGATCCTTGGAAACCTTCGTTATTCCAAATCGATATGTTTGTGTAGCCTCAAACTGTTGAGAAAGGTGCCCATGACTTATCTCAAATGATCTAAGGTTTTGGTTTGGTACACAGTATAGCTTTTGCTCCTTATGTTTGCTAGTTATACCTGTTGAAGTCTCATTATTTCAAACCGGCTCTGAACAGTGAAAACCCTTTGCAAATTGACTTATAGTCTAAGATGGAGCCTTGTTTGGCTCAAAGAACTTCGCTACTAGTCCAGAATAAAATTGGGTTGCCCAATATTCGACTTTGGTGCCTTAGGACAACTCATGGCTCTTTTGACTCAATAATTGCTTGCAGACTCCAAAACTAGCTTCCAATTTATTTTGGGTCCTTTACGAATTGGTATGGTGCCTGGAATGAACCCCAATTGTCCAATCCATTGTTCTCAATAACCTCATATTGTCCACTAGATAATTTTTTGTGCACAGAAAGCCTCGGATGTCAGCTTTACGTAGAATATTGGAGGGGTTCCTTCAAAGATAGTCCTTCGCTAGCTTGAGACAAAGATTGTTGTTCAATGTTAGCACAGATATTTCTCCCTTACTAGCCAAGATAGTGTTGAGTTGCTTCAAGAGGATAAGTTATACCAGAAAAGACAAAAATGGTGTCCAGCTAGGTGGAATCAACGCCACCAAAACTAGACAAAAGGATTATAGGGCAAGACCACCTCCACCAAAGCTAATCAAGAAAAAGGGGTCTTAAAATCCTTAGAGCCTTAGCTCAAGAAAACAAAGATATCCAATCCAAATCAATGATCCAAAATGATTCCAACTCTCCTTTATTTATAGATTTCCCGATGGGGCTTCTACTCCTTAATCAAATGTGAAGGGTTCATGTGCAACCCCCAATTTGGGCCTTTTTTCCCTTGCTGCACCAAAATTTACCCAATGTTTCCCCAAAACATTGGATAATTGGGTTCCCCCTTTATCAAAGACTATAGCCTACAGGGTTGGATAGGCTATTTTGTCCTGCCATGGAAAATTAATCCCTAGGGGACATTACAAACACGTGGCACATGTGGGGTGAGGGGGTACACCAAGAAGGGTTAATGTCAGGGAAAATTACATATGGTGGTCACCCTTACAGGGCTTTATTGATGCAAGTGCTCCCTTAAACAACGAGTCCTAGTAATGCCTACTCCATGATACCCGTACACCATCCCAAGCTATAAGAATACCCATCAAGGCAGGGACTTACTGCCCACCAAGGAAAAGTCAACAATGCCATAAAGACAGACATACCATGAAATAAACAAAACCAAGAGTAGCCATGGTCGTCCACATCAACGGGGATCTGAGAATCAATTCCACAAAATAACACACACCCACATGGCTTTATAGGGCTACAAGGCACATCCTTCATGCTTATATGGCGCGGATAAAAAGTTCTAGAGCACCCCCACTGAAAGAGGAATAACAAGAGGCAATTGAACTTGCTCAATGTAGAATCAAGTAGGGAGAAATGGGTCGTGAAGGGGAACATTTGGAGGAGGTGAGAATAGAAGATGTCAAGGTCCTCTAATCAAACACGAAGGTAGTATGAGGTGGGCCCTTAAGATGAGGTATGGCGGGAAGGGGGGTCTCAACCCAAAGAAGGAAAGAAGAGACTGGTCGACCAAGGGGATGGGGGAAAGAAAGAAGTAATGAAAAAAGGGAGGAGGTTCTAGACATATAGAATATAATCTACCATGAGATCGGCATGTGAAAAAGCAAGAAACTAGAAAACGCAGGAGCCTATTAAGAATCAACAACTCCCAAGATTCCCCAAAGAGTTGTTAAGAATCAACAACTCCCAAGACTCGCCAACATGCAAAATGTTGATAATTGTAGCTCAGGCAAATACTTTTGCACAGGCCTAAGTGTCTAGGGATGCAAAAGTTGCCCATAATCTCCTTAGATATTTTCTCTAGTGTGAGCAAGTTGTTTTCGTAACTTACCCTAAGTTAGACTTAGAAAAAGCAAGTAAGTTATGTTGGCTTATTGAGCTAGGGTAAACTTAGGAAAAAATAAAGTGAATTACTTTAGTGATTATGTTTTAATCTCAGACCTTGATCTCAAGTGAGGCGAGATCTAGTCTCGGTCGTCAATCACTTTAGAGATTAGGGCTAAGGATTTAGCTCAATATAAATTTATAAAAGCAAGGCTAGAAAGAAGGAGAAGACACCATACAGCAGTATAAGATTGACATAGGCATCTTAGTAAATGTGTTGGGTCCAAGGAAGGGGTAGCAAAGAGACTCAGACCAACCAAGGAGGGTTTGATCAACGAGATTAGATCCAGAGTTGTATGAAATTCTTCAATTGGGCCATTTCGCAAGGAAGGGACACCAAGTAAGTTCAGAAGTTTAATGAAACACTGTAACTGGGTAGAATCTATGTCATTTTTTGTGATTGAGATTGGTAAATTTGCTTTTCGTTGAGTTTATGTTGTTAATACCTTAATTGGTGCTTTTATTCAATAGAAGTAAATCTACTGGGAACTAATTATTAATTTGTTGGGATAAGAAACATTAACATGGTATCGAGGCATAAATTGTTAAGTACCCATCTCTAAATCACAGGTGCTAAGTTCATACTAGATTGTCAGGGCCAAGTTCAGTCGTGATCGTATGAATGGAAATTTATTTTAAGGGTGGCAAAGTAAATCGACCAAACGGTTGAATTATTGAAGAGAAACAAAATATTACTAACAGTGCCTAGTGGCCAATAGTCACACAGTCGGGTCTGCTAGGGGTGGTTGACAAAGTGGTCAAGCAGTCAAATTCGTCCCCAAATGTAGTCATGGACAGTACTTTGTTGTTGTGGAACAAGAATGCGTCATTGAATGCAAGTGAGGAAAGCGCCAAAAGTCTACTACGAAGGTTGAGCATATAGTGTGCAACGCAATTCCTACGAAGGGCTAACAACCGTAGAATCATGAGGGAGATTTCCATGATGGTCCAAGAGACAATTACAGAACAGTTGGAGGAACAGTACAACAACTAGGACTATTCGAGGCCAATCGTTGCCCTTGACATTATATGGAACCTAGCATTTGTTGTTGTGGCGACGATGGTGCTCGTCCTTAGCAAGCATGAAAATCCTAACATGCCCATTAGGGTTTGTGTAGTGGCCTCTACACTTCAATGTCTATTGCACATGATTTGTGTGTGCTTTAAGTATAAAAGGCAACACAACAATGCACGACAACAGTTGAGGACGCGGGTCAAGCAACACAGAGTGGTCCAGGTCAACAACAAAGCATGGGAGGTCTAGTGAGTGCAATAACCATATGGAAGCAAAACAATGCTACCACTATAAAGAAAGTCTCATTCAAGCATCAATAAGGTGGACAGGCCACGTGAACTGCGACAGGTTCAACAATAGTGGAGTGGTTAACAAGCAAAGTGCAGCATTGTGCAAACTGAGCACTATTGTAGAGTTGATAGGGCTGCAAAGAATTATATCGCAGGTAGTGTGTTGTGTTTGGGCATGATCAGTTACTTGTGAGACACAATAGCCAACAAGGAGTTGTGAGCAAAGTTATTGTGAACGGTTGTTGGGCAATGGATCCACTACAACAGGCATAAGCTGGTATTGGCAAGTAGAGCATGGTACAAATGGAAGTACTAGCAGGATTTTCCATCAATACTAGTAGACGTTAACCCTTAGAGGGAGATCGTACCATTCGAGGGTATGGAAATAGATTTAGTGGATGTCTTTGTAGATCTATAAACCAGTAAATTTCTCGAGGATGCTAGAAGGACTTAACACTGGGAGAAGCAGCGGTGACAGAAAACAAGGAGCAAATAGCTATGAAGGTTGAGCATCTTAGAGGGAGTTAGCCTTCAGGTTCAAGAGGGGAGAAGCAATTAATATATTCCTCGAAATTTGTAAAGAAGGTCTCTTGGTACGTGATGACCTTACAGGATGTTCAGGAGCACAAGGCTTCTAGGACCCAAGCCAAGGACAACAAGATTTCGAGGATGTTTCTAGACTAGATGGCAGGGAAGGCTTCCAGTTCAAAGGGAGAAGCCAAGGCAGTGGATGCAAGATTGAAGTTAGTTCCAAGTTGGAAAAGTACCTTCCTCGCTAGGAGAAAGTGTTGATTTTTGTAGCCTAGGTAGGTACTTCTACACAAGCCTAAGTGTATAGACATGCAAAATTCGCCCACAGTCTCCTTAGATACTTGCTCGAGTGTTAGCAAGTAGTTTCTGTAAATTATCCTAAGTTAGACCTAGGAAAAGCACATAAGTATTATGTTGGCTTATTGAGCTAAAGTAAACTTAAGGAAAGTAGAGTAAATTACTTTAGTGATTATGTTTTAACCTTAGCCCTTGATCTCAAGTGAGGCAAGACCTAATCTTGGTCTTCAATCACTTTGAAGATTGGTGTTTGGGACTTAGCTCAATGTAAAGTTACAAAGCAAGGGTAGGAAGAAGGAGAAGACACCATATAGTTGCACAAATGAGTGTGTTGGCACCTTAATGAGTGTGTTGGCTCCGAGGAAGGGGCATAAGGAGATCTAGATCAGCAAAGGAGGGATTGATCAACTAGACCAGATCTAGTGTTCTATGAAATTCCTCAGTTGGGCCATTTTCCCAAGAAAGAAGCCCAAATAAGTTTAGAAGTTTAATGAACTGTGATTGGGTAGAATTTGGGTGTCATTTTTTGTGATTGAAATTGGTATATTTTCTTTTCGTTGAATTTATGTTGTCAATACCTTAGTTGGTGCTTTAATTCAATAAAAGTAAATCTGCTTTGAACTAATTGTTGTTTTGTTGGGACAAGAAAAATTAACACGAAAGGAGTCAACCATAGGCTATGAGGGGTCCCAACGCATCATTAAACATCCGATGAAGCCCCACTAACTCTAGATCCATCTCCTAGATGTAGAAGACCTTCTCTAATCAATTGTGGAGAGGAATCTAGAGTGCTCTAGTACGGGAGTTGAAGTCACCTAGAAGGATAACCTCCCCAAGTAATGGGTGATGTTAGCATACAAATTGATAAAGGGGTCCTTGTCAAGCCATTATGAATAGCATATGATGAAGAAGCTGGAGGGAGGTAATAGACAACAACGTAAATGTCCTTAGGGAGAGCGAAAACACCTCAAACCCAAATCCACATAAACATATTGAACTCATCTATGGCCACCAAAAGTAATTATGCCTCGAAGGGAGTCTCTAAGGAAACAAGCAACTCCACTTAAACCATTGATACCACCCGAGCTCTCTGTCTCCTATATACATGTTGAAAACTGTAAATTTTAGGTATGTTCTATGCTAGAGAAATTTATTTAAATTTTCCCAGTTAGCAATCACATCAGCATTACGATAAACTGCAGATAGAACATAAATACAAAATGCAGAAGACAAGCCAAGACAAGAGGACACAAAGATATGGCGCGAGCCAGGGACAAACCCCACAATGTGTGGGGAAACCCTTTGATCAAATCTTCTTTCATCTTCAAAGTTCAGCAGAGAAAGAGAGAGAGTACATTTACAACAGCAGTCAATACTTTGACTTATCTAGATCTAGCATAGATCATTTCGTATCAAGATGAGATCAGTTGAAGACATTCTGCTTCAACTGATTCTCAAGGTGACTCCTTCACTTATCATCGTTCTGCATCTCGTCCATTTGTTGTCCCTGATCTACTTCATGCTGTCCATACATCACGCTGCAGTCTCACTGATGGTGCAGCCTTTTACATTATTATGTAGACTCATTAATCATGCTGCATCTTTCATCACCATGCCCATCATCTCGGTGCTATACCAAAATATCACTGAGCTGTTCTCATTGATTACAGTGAGGTTCCAACAATGTAAACAGTCCTAAGAACAGCCTTCTAACATACAGCTGTCATCATAGTTCTTTTACCATGCTCCCACAAATTCCATGCTGTCCTTTCAAGCCTTGTTATATTGATAAGGCTTCTTCTTATCTGTGGATAATAGCCTTCCTGTTTGACTGCGACTAGGGCAGATTGTGACAACAAATTAGGTCACCTTCTAGTCTGTGATTAGGGCCTATTTTAGGCCTCCTTACTGCTGCGTATAGGGCTACTAAAGTGCCTTCACAACTGCGTCTAAATCTCCCTTATAGACCTGCGGCTGATAGTCTTCTAGGACAGCGGATTAGTGTCATTACTAGACCTGTGTTAAGGGCTTTAGAACAGCGGCATAAGACACTTGATTGGACTGCGGCTAGGGCTTGTTAACGGCCTCCTCTTCCTGCATACAAACCCTTAATGACTGCGGCCTAGGACAGCGTATTAGGGCTAATGCTTGCTGTAGTTAGATCTCCTTTAGGGCTGAGATTAGGGTGCCTTCTTGCCTGTGTTAAAGCCTCTCCTGGCTGTGTTTCCGTGACTGCATTTGACTGTAAATTAGGGCAGTGCAGACACTCCTAGAAGACCCTTTCTCCTCCACGTCTAGGGCTGCTCCCTGACTGTAATTAGGGCTCTCCATGGCAGTGTATAAGAAGCTGTGTATAGGATTCCTCCATGTCAGCGTTAGGTTCTAGGGCATCCCTTCTAGGACAGCGTAGACCTTAGTGTCTCTCCTCCACCAAAACCCAAAGACATGTAGAGGAGAAGATCACACCAAGAATGTGTGTTCAAATGACTTCAAATCCTCACCAATTTATACTAAAATGTAGGTGATGAGTAGACACGTCTATTGGGCTTCTGAGCCTACTCAAGTGCTGGTCGGCTTGATAATAATTACATAAACAAAATAAATTCATATCTCCATAAATACTTGTCGGAATCGGATGATCTTTAGATCAATCCTACACCTCT